>VDFB02179529.1:41311-117682 GCA_007258455.2 Sequoia sempervirens
AGATATATTGCATATGTTAAATCATATGTTATAAAGTCTTGACATTTTTAAAAATACTATGTAAACAAATCGGATATCCGATATCCCATTCAAATCAGATATCTGATTTAAATCCGATATCTGATATGTCTAACACAAAATTCATTACCTAGGGAATAGCCTCAGGTTTGCTTTGGTATTTGGTTAGGAGATGCCAATCCTAAAAAGTCAACACAAAAAGCGTGTTTAATAGCTTACCTTATTTTTCCGGACTTCGCCCATGTGGCTAATGACTTTAATTTTAGCCAAAATTGATAAAATGAAAAGGGTTTGTAGAGGAGATTCTCAGCTTTTTTCCAATATAAATTATGCTTTATTTTGAATTTAATAGATTATTATTATTCATTTTCTATTAGAATTATGACTAAAGTCCTGATTGATAGGCTGATTGTAAAACATCTATAACTTTCAAACGGTATCATACTTTTTGAATCCGAAACATGCATCACATTCTATGCTTTGCATACTATAGGATTAAAAAAAATAAAATTGAATTTCATGATGTTTTGACCCAGTTAAGGTGGTTAGACATACGAGTTTTTATATTTTTAAAAAGTTGTAATAAAAAAATCATAATTAATTATTTACTTGGAAAAAAATTACAAAAAATATGCGTCACATCTGGACATGAGTCCTCTACTTATATCTAAAATATCATAAAAAATATTATCATTTTATTATGGTTAGGGTGGTTAGACAGACACCTACTTCTTATTTTTTCTTGAAATTTAAGTAATACTACATTGAAATTTAAAATTTTCACCAAATAGATTTTGGCTTTCAAAAAATAAACCTAGTATTTTAGAAACTACATTCAATTTCCCACAGATTCTATTCTTACATGTTTTTGAAATAATATAGATACCTTATTCAAATTTTTACGTCAATTTGCCTAACTCTGATTTTTCTGAATTTTCATTGCCACTTAAGGGCCTGTTTGGCCCATCATGATCCTGCGCATACCCACCAACCAAGGTAGACTAGTGCCAACAAGGACTAACAACATTGCACAATGTGGTATTCTAGCCATCAGTAATAACTATCATTGTCATACCAAGGGGGTACAAGGTCTAAAAACACCCTGACCTCCACCCATTAATAATACTTTTAGGTGTAGGTGTAACTCCGATTTATATCCCTTTTATGTATCCAACAACTTTTTAAATTTCCAATGTAAACTTTTGTTAGGAAAGCATCTTGGAGATTAATGTGTTTTTGTGTATGGCTATGATGATGCATTTCATTTACTAAACCTTATGCATTTATATAACAAGTGGGAGAATGTCAAGAATAGGGTGTCATACACCTTGCACAAGAAATAATTATTTAATTGTGCAAAATAAATATTTATTTATGGTGCATCTTTAGGAGATGTTTTAAGTCACATTAGATATTTATTTGGGCCCCCTTATAAATTTGTATGTAACATAATTAGTTATATATTTTATGTGTATGTTGCACATAGAAAAAATATTTAATATTGGAAAACTTAGTACAAAAAATGAATTTTGGGTTCAATGGTTTTTTGTACTCATACTTTTTTGAGGTACATGGTTTTATCTTACCACTTGGTTGTGTGTGAGATTTATTCTATTAAAGAAAGCATATTTTTAGTAGTTGAGGTTGGCTAGTTGGTTATTTTGCTTGGTCGTTATTGTATTTATCTCTCTTTTGAAGAGTGTATATGTGAAACATGGAATGGGATGTGTGGATACATGCTTCTACACAGGAAGGATGCATTAGAGGAGACTGATATTTTAGAAGTATTCATGGAGACTTAGTAAGTGTATTATAATATTTTCTTTGTTAAATAATGCATTGAGTGTAGATATTTTTGGAGGTTGGGTTTTTCCCTCTTGAGGTTTTTCTTAGGGTATAACTTGTGTTATCTTAGAGTATGTATTTTATCTTTGCATTATGGTTCTTATGTAAGCTTGTATGCATACTTTTATTTGATGGGGTTATGTAGGAAATGGTTTAATCAACTTGCATTATTTTTCTAAAAAGTCATATTATATCAATTTTTGTGATTGAGGTAATTGAGAGATCTATATTTTGGTTTAACCCTTGTATGAGGAGATTTGATGCATAGTTGAATCCATGACAATGGTGAAGAAGTTTTAGATATTCCAAGATATGGGATATGATATTCATGTTGAAATATGCAAATTTGGGGTTTTAGAGTTTATATATTTATGGTTATTATTTATAAAATTGGGGTTTGAAAATAAGTTTCAAAGAGGGCTTTTTCTAGGTGTTCACCATGAGGGTTTTATGGGGAAAGTTTCATGATGAACCCCTAGGACAAAGCATACACCACCATTGGATGCAATAGGCTAAAGAGATAAAAATGACATAAAATTCAACATATTTTTTCTACTAGCCTGGCCTTAGGGAAAAAAATTACGTACCCCCTACCATAGCATTTGGATATAAACCTATAGCTACATCACAAGAAAAATGAGATGATATGGATAGAAAAGAAAAGGATCCTATTTGAATTAGTTTGGTTAGTATAGTCTTGCTAAATGTGCATGAAGAGACTATTATAATGAATCTTTAGAAGAATCTTGGAGAAATTTACCATGATAAATTCATAGTGAATAAGATTTTCCTAAGAAATAAGTTTTATAACCTCAAGATGGAGGATGGTGGATCTGTGGTTGAACATTTAAATTTTCCTTGAATATAATAGTTATCGAGTTGCACTTTATGGGAGTAAAAATGGAAGAGGAGAATTGATGTATGATTTGGTTATGTTATTTTCCAAATTCATGGGACCACCTTGTTATGGCCATTGGAAGCATTACCACCAAAATCAAGATTAATGAAGTAGTTGCATTTTTCCTTTCAAAAGAAAAGAGAAGGAAGACTTTTAATCCAATTAAAGAGCTCCCCTAGTAGCTTTTGGAATATATAGAGAAAAGGGAAAGAGAAAATACAAGAAACAAGATAAGTCTAGATATAATTCTTATGGAAGATGAAAATCTCTTGGTGAGTTCAACGTGAAATATTAAAATTGGAACAAAACTAGACATGTCTAAGAAGACATTGTAAAGAGGAGAAGAAGAAAAAAGGGTATATTCTAATGATGAGTTTGAGAGATCCTCAGAAGACGAAGGTCATGCTTTTGTCCTTTGCTACTCATACATTAGAAGGTGCATGGTTGATATACTTTTGTCTCTCTTTCCACATGACCTCACATTGAGGTTGATTTATAAAATATGAATAATATGCGAGTGGGAAGGTGTGCCTAAGAGATTATTCTCATTTGAATATTGTTGGTCATAGTGATGCAGGAGCATCTAGGGGTACTAGCAATCTTGCATCACCAAAAATAATGCTATTTTATTTTGGTTTATTTTCAATAATGGCTTAAAGGGCAGTGAATAAATATTTTGATTTGCAAGTTAATTTTCCTTGGGATGAAATTGTAATTCTAATTTTGGTGGGAATTATACATTTATATATATATATATATATATATATATATATATATATATATATATATATATATATATATATATATATATATATATATATATATATATTCTAAGGTAAAATTGGGAAAATACCCCTCTTAAGCATCTAAATTCTTTGTGGGGACCATTTTGGGTGCATGTGCTTATATGATCAATTTCATTCTTTGCATGTAATTGAATTTTTGTGTCACAATCTTTGCATGTTGTTGCATGATCGTATTTGGAGCTGTTGGGGCCACTGAGATTCAAAGAAGGTGTGTTGATTTACCAAGATGATTGGCCAAAAGTTAGGTGCCCATGTGAAGGTGGCGTTCAAGCAATGAATTATTTTATATTTTGTTTTATTATCTCTCCACAAGTTGGGCATTGGAATTTTTGGTGGTTTATGGAGGTTGTTGTGGGAAACCAATGGTGGTTTCTTCTCACACAAATTCTATTTAATGATGCTTGCTCATTTGGAGAGGGGGGGATTTTGGAGAAGTTGTGGTTGCATACCTAGATGCTGTCAAAATGATACTAGGGTGTTGAATAAATTATGTTGCAAATTTTTATTTATAAGGTGATTCCCCTTCATTAGTGGTATCAGAGTGAGAGTTCCTGAGTGTGTAGGAAGAAGCGTAGATGTGAGGCAATTTGCACCAGGAACTGAGGGTGGAGAGTATGTGGATTTTGTTTGTGGATGGATGTGCAACTAACAAGAAGACATTTCTAGAGGGTTTGATGAATTCAGGTTCCCATGGTTGTAAACAGATTGTTGAAGGAGGTAGTTTACAATAATATTGGTGAATATTGAAAGAGGGTTTTGTAAATAGATCACTAAAGGAGGTAGTTTATGTAAGTAAAACTTGAGGATTTGAAGATTTTTTTTGAGGCTTTGTGAGGCATTGAAAATGGAAAAGAGCAAGAAGAAAAGGATTTTTTTTCATTGGATGGATTTTGAGGATTGTTGGACCTCAGAAAATTAGAGATAATTAGAGAGAGAAATAGAAAGAAATAAGAGTTGGGATGATAGAATTGCAACAGGTGGACGAATTAAGAAAAGAGGTTGAAAGGAGAAAATGAGAAAATGAAGAGTTGAAGGTAATTTTGATTATCCTTCTAACGATATTTTGATTGCTAGAAAGAAAGAAGATTAAGTAGGGTGTCAAACAAGTGGCACAGAGGAAGAAGAGGATGAGTAGAGAGAAATTGATGAACCTGAAGCTGAGGAATGTCTATTGGAAGATATGAAGGATGGAATTATAGAGGTTTCAACAGCAACAAAAGAGTTAAGTGCAATGGATAACATTGAAGAAGAGGACACCAAAGTTGAAACAGTAAAAGAGGAGGTAAAACTTGCATTTTGTGAGTTAATTGGTGATTCTGATTTGCTTATGAATTATGTGAATGGAATAGGTGAATATGAGGAAGTTGAAATTTTTGTTATAGTCGTAAGGAAGAGAGAAATATTAAATTTTTATAAGGTTAGAAATAGATATGGTTTGTGTTTGAATGATATGATGAGTTACAGTGAAGAAAGAATTGCAATAATGAAATTTATAGCAGAAGGAAATGAGGTAAAATCATATTTTAATGTATGTTTTGATGAGGATAAGAATGTAAAAATGGATAAGGTTGTTGTAGAAATGAATCAATTTGAGAAGGTTAAAATTGAGGAACATGAGGTGAAGGTAAGATAGGAGTTTTCCCATGATTCTTTGTTTGAATGTATTGAAGATAAAGATTCCTTGGTTAGAGAGCCTAATTATTTGTTAGAGAATATGGATGATGAATCTCATGATTATTGTTCTAACACTTTTTTTTAATGTGGAAGATTAGTTTATAGCAGAAATATATCTTTGTAAAGGCATAAAAATAGTAACATGTCATGTTGAAGACAAGGTTGAAGTTGTAGTAGTGAATGGAACCATGGTAAATTTCACTTTTTATAAATATTATTCTAAAGAAGGATGTGAGTGTGCTGAGGTAGCAAAAAAGGAGAACAATAAATCATATTTTATTAAATTTGAGAATGATGATGATTTGAAAGTTATGGATGGGTTAGTTTAGGAAAAAATTTCTAGTGATATATGGCATGTAGAGAAGAGTTTGTGTAGTATTGGAGAGTTTAGTGCAAGTGCAATTTAGTGGAGGTGGATGGATTATGGTGGGTTGAATCCCACAAGATTAGAGGAGGATGTGAAATACACTAGGAGGAGGTGGTTAGTTTATGGTGGAATTGATTCCATGTTTAGGAGGTTCAATGAAGAGTAGAGTTGTCAGAGAAGGAAGATTGTTTCAATTAAGTATTGGAAGAGGATAAAGAAGAATCAATTGTAGGTAGAATCTCAGTAAGGGAGTTTGCTAAGGATTGCTTGCAATATGAAAGGGTGGTACTACCACTCAAATCCATTTTGTGAATCCATATTCAATTTTTTTTCCAACCTCAGGTGTTTCATGCAAGAGCATTCACAGGTACTAGCAATCTTGCATCACCAAAAATAATGTTATTTTATTTTTGGTTTATTTTCAATAAGGGCTTAGAGGCGAGGTGAATAAATATTTTGATTTGCAACTTTGTAATTTTCCTTGGGATGAAATTGTAATTGTAATTTTCCTTGGGATGAAATGGACTTCTGTTCTGCGATTGGTGCTAAGTCTCCTCCGCATGCTTCAAAGGTTTTCAATAATAATATGTATTTGTCAGAACCTGGGCTAGATGGAGTGGGTCCGTCTAGTGGGGCTTGGATCATGAAAATTAATGGATGTTTGGAACGTTGCAAGGAGAGGCCGATACTCATCATCCCATTGGAGATGGTTGTGGAGGATATCGAATATTACTCGAGGCACTCTTTTTTATTGCAGGTTTTTGGGTATGCAGATATTGATGCAATTTTTGGAGTCTTGGGCCCAACAGACTTGGATGCCAAAGGGTGACATGGATATACAACTTCTGAAAAATAATTATTTCATGGTTACCTTTGATTGCATGGCAATTCGCAATAAGGTTTTTGAAAGGGGGCCCTATTTTTATAACCAGGTTGGTCTGTTTATTAAACCGTGGCATGCTGGTTTTAACCCTGTTGAGGAGCTTTTGAATCGAGTCACTGTGTGGGTTCAGCTTCTGCAGTTTCTAGTGGAATGTTGGTGGGATGAAATTATACATTTGTTGGGGTCAATGCTCGGGAAGTCGATTGGTTCTTCATAGCAGACTTAGTTCAAAAAGGTGATAACTTTTGCTCGTATTTGTGTGGAAATTGACTTAAGTCATTACTAGATTCTGTGGATATGTCTATGGGTCCTCACTCTTGGGTGTAGTCATTGGACTATGAAACTCTTCCATTCCGATGTTGTCTCTGCCATGAATATGGTCACTTACAATGAAGATGTCCAAGGGCTATGCTCGTGGAGCCTCCGATTTCCAAAAATGCTTGCAACCCACCTAGGGAGGATAAGGGAAAGGATCCCATTCTAGGGGATGGGGTTGATCTAGATGGCTTTTCCCCTATAAGGAATCTTAACAAAAACTGAGGTCAAAACAGGACCTTGAAGGAAAGACAAGATGAAGACTCTTTTAATAGATTCAAGGTTTTGGATGATCTTGGCCAGCAGGAAGTGAATCTGGGCTTGGTGAATTTGGATCAGGGTATTGTGTGTTCGAGACAGGTAGATCCTCTTTTTGGGGCTGCTCTGGATACACAAGTTATAGGAGCTTTGCAAATGGAGACTGACCTTCAAATGAATGGCCATGTTGAGTCGGTTCTTGTTGTGGAAATGGAGAAGAATGGGAGAGTTGGTTCTATTTTGACTTTTCATGTAGGAATAGATGTTGGGAATAATATTAAGTCTTCTCCTTCTCCTTTGGGTCTCCATCAAAAGGATATCAAGAAAGGGTTGGGGGAGAAATCTTCAAAGCTTGGCAGGAAAAAGGATATGGAAAATATTAAGTTAGCTGGGGAAACTCTGGTAGAGTCAGCGTCGGTTAAGACTCTAGATTCACACTTCTCAAGCTCTTAAAAATGATTGTATTATCATGGAATGCAAGGGGCTTGAACAATGGCCCTCGACAAAAGGTTGTTTGTGAGTTGGTTAGAAGTAAATCTACTGATGTTCTGTTCCTATAGGAGACTAAGTTATCTATGGAATGTATGCTTGGTTTATCTCCTAAGCCATGGGGAAGTGGTGAATGCTAGTGCATTGGTGCTCAAGGGTCTGCAGGTGGAGTGGCTTGCCTTTGGAATCCTTAGAAGATCTGCCCTCTTTGGTGGATGTCCAACAAGTCTTCTATCTTGATGATCTCCTCTTGTTCTAAGACTAGGGATTCTATTCTCCTCTCCAATATCTATGCGCCTATTGAGTTTCAAGGTAAGCAACTTCTGTGGGCTCATATTAGATTTGTCCAGAGTATGGTGCATTTTCATCCATGGATTATGGCTGGTGAATTTAATGCAATTTCTGAGTTGGTTGAGAAGCAGGGTGGTATTGCAAGGTTGGAGCCTTCTGCTTTGCTTCTTTAGGATAACATTTCTACTTTGAATCTTGTTGATGTAAAGCCTACTAATGGGAAATTTACCTAGAACAATCGAAGGATTGGGGATAACTGCATCTCTGAAAGACTTGACCAGTTTCTGGTGTCCTGCTCTTGGGTTGGTAGATTGTGGCCTTCTAGCTCAAAAAATTTGGATTGGAGGGGATCCGAACATTGGCCTATCAAGCTTGTCGTCTCTTCAGTTCATGTGCCTCGGTCGTCCCCTTTCAAGTTCCAGATTATGTGGCTTTGTGAGCCCTCCTTTCATCCATGGATTATGGCTGGTGACTTTAATGCAATTTTTGAGTTGGCTGAGAAGCGGGGTGGTATTGCAAGGTTGGAGCCTTCTGCTTTGCTTCTTCAGGATAACATTGATGCATTAAATCTTGTTGATGTAAAGCCTACTAATAGGCATTTAACCTAGAACAATCGAAGGATTGGGGATAACTGCATCTCTGAAAGACTTGACCGGTTTTTGGTGTCCTGCTCTTGGGTTGGTAGATTGTGGTCTTCTAGCTCAAAAAAATTGAATTGGAGGGGCTTTGACCATTGGCCTATCAAGCTTGTTGTCTCTTCACTTCATGTGCCTTGGTTGCCCCATTTCAAGTTCCATATTATGTGGCTTCGTGAGCCCTCTCTTCATGACAATGTGGCCAAATGGTGGAGACGTGGTAAACCTGCTTATGGCACGACAATGTATATTTTTCTAAGCTTCTCCAATTTGTCAAATATCATCTTAAGTGTTGGAACCGACAGCACTTTGGGAACATTTTCCATGCATAGATTGCTGCCCAAGTTGAGCTAGATAGTATTATGAGGGTGATCAGGGAGGATGGTGTGACTGCTAATTTGCTTCAAGAGGAGGCCAAGACATTAAAAGTGTTGGAGTGTGAATTGCGGGAGGAGGTCTATTGGAAATAGAAGGCACAAATTGAATGACTTTAGGAGGGGGATAAAAATACAGCATTCTTCAATTTGGTTAAAGCCAGGTGACATGGGAATCTAATTTCTTTTCTAGTAAATGACTCTGGTGAGCATCTTTCCTCTTTTAAGGATATTTCATGCGAAGCTGTGCAGTATTTTATTTCCTTATTCAGGGAGGATTCTTAGGGGGTTGCTGATGAGGAGGCCCAAGTTCTATCTTGCATCCCTTCTTTGGTTACTCTGGAGATGAATGAGAATTTTATGGGTGATATCTCGATCGAAGAGCTTGAGAGCACGATGTTCCAGATGAAGAAAGGTAAAGCTCCTAGTCCTAATGGATTTTTGGTGGAGTTCTTTCAAGAATTCTAGGATATTATCAAGCTAGACTTATTGGCGGTAGTCCAAGAATCTTAGAAGAATAAGCAGATGTTACGGGCTTTGAATTCTACCTTCCTAGCTCTCATCCCCAAATGTGATGGGTTGGATAGGATAAGCCAATTTAGAACTATTTCTCTTTGTATTGCGATTTACAAAATTATCTCTAAAATTATTGCGGATTGGCTAAAAAAATGGCTTAAAGTGTTGATTTCTGAGGAGCAGAGTGGTTTTGTGGTGGGTAGACAAATCCTGGATGGGGTCGTTATAGCCACAAAGACCATTCATTCTATGTCCATTTCCAATGATAAGGCAATGTTCATCAAGTTGGACATGGCAAAGGTGTATGCTAGAGTTCGATGGTCCTTCCTTTGGAAGATTCTTGGTGCTTTTGGTTTTGGGGATGAGTGGATTCAATCGGTCATGAGCTATGTTACTTCAATGTCCTTTATTTTAATTAATGGTGAGCCCTCAAAACTTTTTGGTGCCTCCAGGGGATTGCTTAGGGCAACCCATTATCTCCATATCTATTTTTTCTTTTTGTTGAAGGTTTGGGAAAGTTGTTGAAAAGGAATGTTGAGAGGGGTCTCATTTAGGGGTGGCGATGGGGAGGTAATATTCCCCCACAGTCTCATTTGTATTTTGTGGATGATACTGCGTTGATGGGTATGGCTACAATTAGGGAGGCTTCTTGTTTTCCTATGGTGTTGGATGTTTATTTGATTGCCTCAAGTCATTTGATTAATGAAGATAAGTCCTCCATCTTCTTCTTCAACACTCCTGGTCCTATCCAGAGGAGGATAGCCAATATCTTGAGGTTTCAGGTTGGGTCCCTTCATTTGACCTATCTCGGTATTCCTATCTCTTTCAAAAGGATTCCTAGGGAATCATGGCAGAATATTCTAGATAAGTTTCAGACAAATGTTAACCATTGGACCCATAGATGGTTGTCCTTTTCTAGTCGAGTTCAACTAATCAAATCTATGGTTCAGGCTCTCCACATTTACAGATGTATGCTCTAGGTGGCCCTAGTTGGTTTTGTTCAGGAACTGGATGCTTTAGCTAGACAGTTTTTATGGGCAGGTAATTTATTTTCCTCCAAATGGATTTTCGTTAGATGGCAGCTTGTATGTAGTCTGTAAGGAAGTCATCTTTGTCCAGGATTGCATTGGCTGCTAAATTGTACTGGAGGTGGTGTGTGGAGCAGAATCAAACTTGGGCTAGGATCTTATCTCATAAATACTTCCCAGGGGTCCCTCAGATGGATATTCCCTGGTATCCCATGCTGTGGAAAGGATCGATGATTTGGGGTACACTCAAGAAGGGGGCTACTCTCATCAAGGATGGCTTATTTTGGATTTGCAAAAGTGAGTTAGAGGCTCACTTCTGGTTTGATTCATGGGATGGTTTTTTGCCCCTTGTTTCCCAGTTTCCTAACCTGCCGCCCCTTTGTCAGCAATTCATTGCGGTTGGTTGGGATAGGGTGCAAGACTTTAAGTCTGTGTCCTCTCATGGTTAGTTGATGGTGGCTAGGTGGAAGAATCCTGAGGAGTGGCCTATGGTTGGTTTGGAGGAGTCCACAGAATTGTGAAGCATCCTTTCTAGCAGGAGTTGTAGCTCCCTCCTGGATGGAGATGTTTTATCTTTATCTCCCAACCCTAAGGCTGCTTTTACTGTTGCCTCTAGTTATCAGGTGATTTTATCTCACAAGCTAGACGAGGTGGAGGTTCAATGGTGGAAGAGATTTTGGAATAAGTTTTCCTAGCCAAAGTACAATTGTTTCATTTGGACCTTGACCTGGAACAAATGATTGACTTGGGATAATATTCAAAAGAGGGGTTTTTAGGGCCCATCCATGTGTGTTTTGTGTGGGACTGGGGAGGAGGATTTTGTTCATTTGTTTTTTTTATGCCCCTTAAGGTTGTGGCATTTTTGGTGGGAAGCTTGGAAAATTCATTGTGTTCATGCCTCCTCCCTGGTGGACTTCTATAGTAGTCTGGGTAGACCTCCCGCTATGGCCTCTTTCTTACAGGACGTGTGGTATGTTGGGCCTATATTCATTCTCTGGAAAATTTGGTTGGAGTGAAATCGTAGAATCTTCTAAGGTGAAAAGATTTTCATTCAACATATCTGATAGAGAATTATGGGTATGGTTTGGGAGACAGTGGAAGTGAAGTGTGACGTGGTGTATCCCTTGGAGAAAGAGGATGCTGAGAGGGTGGAGAAATTGGGCCTTTGTGAGATGTCTTTGGCCTTTTCTTGTGTCCGAAGGGGAAGGAAGATGAAAGATAAAGTCTTGAGAGTGGGTAAATGGCTTCCCCCTCCTATTGGATTTCTAAAGATTAATACTGATGGGTCCTCAAGGGGAAATCCTGGGCCTACTGGAATTGGGGGAGTTGGTAGGGATGCTTCGGGAATAGTGGTTTTATTTTTCTCTATTTATGAAGGGATGTAGACTGTCAACCTTATGGAAGGTCTGAAAATATTATCCGCCCTTGAACGAGCCTATGCTTTGGGGTGGAGAAAGGTTATTTGTGAGTCTGACTCATAGGTTTTGGTTAATTTTCTTAATGCTCGGAAGGTGGTTGATGTCAGTTGGTAGTTGGCTAGGATGGTACAACATATTCTATAGATTAGTTCCTTGATGGAGGTGGTTTCTTTTGTCCATATTCCGAGAGAGTGGAATAGGGTAGCAGATTGCTTGGTGAAATGGGCTTCAAAGCATCGCGATGGTTGGAAGATCGAGGGGTGGAAGCAGATTTCCCAGGAGCCCCGCCATGATTTGGAAAGGATTATTGAGGAGGATGGAGATGAGATTGGTGATGAATGATGTTGGTTCTTGCTTTATCTAATTGTATTTTTAGGTTTCCTGGGGCTTAGGTCCTTTGCTTTGTTGTAATGCTCTTTTATGAACTTCAATAAAGTTCTTACTCCTTGGTTTTAGTAAAAAAAAATATATAATACAATAATATAATAATATAATACATAACATATAATATATAATATAATACATAATACATAATATATAATATACATAATATATTAGTATATATTAAAATATTAAATATTACACATGTATTATAAATAGCATAGGTAATAGATATCTATTATGAATGGATATCCCTTTTTTCTGACAAAATCAGTAGGCTTGGGATCGCCTAACCTGGAAAGTCAACCCAAAAAATGTGTTTACAAAATTTGCTTAGTTTTCCAAAGTTCACGCTTGTGGCTAACGACTTTCTTTTGATCCGAATTTCATGATATGAAAAGGGTTTATAGAAGAAATTGTCAGCTTTCCACCAATATAAGATATGCCTTATTTTGAATTTAATAAATAATTATTATTGATTTTCTACATACATTACGCCTAAAGTCCTAATTGATAGGCTGATTAAAAAACTTCTATAACTTTTAGACTACTTGACATTTTTTGAACCTAAAAGATGCATCACATTCTATGGTTCACATACTATGGGATAAAAAAAATGAATTTGATAAATTTTTGACCAAGTTATGGTGGTCAGAAAAAAACATTTTAATAATTCTGAAATGTTCTAATAAAAAATCATAACTAATTATTCACATGCAAAAAAATTACAAAAAAAATCTAACACATCTGGGCATGTGTCCTCTACATATATTGAAAGTTTTAGAATTTTTTTTTTTTTTGTACTTAGCGTGGTCAGACATACACTTGCTTCTTATCTTTTTCCTAAAAAATTAGTACCATTGCATTGAAATTTCAATTTTTTGCAAAACAAATTTACCTTTTTCCAAAAAAGGACTGGTAGCTTAGAAACTACATTCAATTTGCTACAAGTTTTGTTCTTACATATTTTTCAAATTATGTTAATAACCCATTCAAATTTTTATGTCAAGTTTCCTAACTCTATTTTTTTGAATTTTCATTGCCACTTAGGGACCTAGTTTGGACCTCCATGATCCTACACATACCCAAGAGTTAGGTTTGATTATCTTGAAGAGGATGACATAATATGTATACCATACAAGACTCTACCATTGTGGCCATATTATACACGATAGCTGACCAACATTCAACATGATAAATTATTTGTCGGATGACATGACTATATTGTGATTCCATTCTATTATGATCTAGTCATATGTCAGTTCAGAAATATTTAGATAGCATAGTTAGGCCATGACCTATATTATTGAGAGCCACATGTAGCAGTGCAAGGCTAGGATACATCCATCATCCTACCATTGATGATGCCATTTCTAGTGATTTAGATGATGAGGACCAAGATGCACTCCTATCATTGAACTTAGATGATGTAAGAACCAGTATAGCCTATGAGTGATGGTGGGTGAGAGCATGGCCTCCACACATCTTCCTTGATGATCATCTCATAGGCGACGATGGACAACTACCATTTCAAGGAGATGAGAGAGAGGATGGGAATGTTGATGGAGATATTAGTGATGATGATATTGTAGTAGAGGATATAGAGGAGGAGGATCAAAAACTAATAGGAGAGGAGCTTGATGAGCTAGTAGAGGTTGTAGATGCCCCCGAGCAGAGACTGACATCTCATCCTTGTGTCACCTAAGCACATATAGCAACTAAAATAGTCACCTCATCCCATGAGTGTGGAGAGTGCAGAAATTCTGCACCAACCACCCTTCCTACCCATAAGAGGAGTCTCGATAACTATTGTATCTTATCGAGATCCTAAGTGGTAGTTTGGTGACCCAAGTGATGATTTTTTTTATCTTTTATGTTTTAATTATGCATTACTTGTTATATCTTGTTTTGACTTATCTTATGCTTTATTTCTTGCAATTGGTACATGAGAGTTGCTAGACTTTTTTAGTCGAGTCACCTTGGATATGGTACCTCTTATGTCCCCATAGTAGGTGACATGAGTGGAGCATAGCCCACCACCTAGCATGGGCCACCATGTTGACCTATTTGAGCCCTTATCTAGGTGGAGGACAACCTATGACAATGCTATGAGAACCATTGGTTTGTTTAGATCCGAGATTGAGGAGGTTAGAGCTAGGTAGGAGCAGTCTAGAGCCACACATGAGGAGCTTAGGACTTCCTATAAGGAGCTCAGGACTACATATGAGGAACTTTGAGCCACCTGGGTTCCTTCCTAGAGAGATTCATAAGCTTTCATGTGTTGAAACTCAACATGTTGCAAGAGGAGCTCACTAGAGTGCAAACATACAAGGATTAGATAGAGTAGGAGTGTATTATAGCACTCATACATGAGGGGATGGCTAGAGGTGAGGTATGAGGCCTTTGAGATTAGATGAGCTCTATAAATTGCTCTTGCTCCATTGTCTCTTGACGAGCACCAACACTGGACCCTAAGGAGTCTAGTAGCCATAGGCCTCACTAGATACATACTATGTCATATCACACCAAATTTTGTTACTGTGGTGATCATGTATATAAACTTTATGATCTTCAATATATATGAGCATGTTTTATTTGTATGAGTTCTTATTTTGATTAGATGTCAATGTGATCTATTAAGCAATCTTGTTAAGATTATTTAATAAATGTTTCCATGATCTAATTTATGTGACCTAATTTAACATTATGGTTTACTTAGATACAACATTTTATTAAGTGTGACATATTAAACTAGATGCCCTAATGATCTAATTTAGAAATTAAATGCATGCAATCTAATTTAATACCACACACATATGATTAAATAGAATGTAAAAGAAAGTAATAATTCAAGCAAATAAAAAATTACTCTTACATAATTCAAGACACACCAAAATATTTGTCTAGAACGAAGCAATGTGAGATTAAATAGAAAACCATATACCTAATCTAACAACATGATTTAGCGTACATACTATTCCAAATATTGTTAAGTGTAATACTTGCGTAGATGTGTAGCATTGATAGGTTCTTTGAGAGGTGTACCATCCATTTATATTGGTGTATATGCTCCAAACCCATAAGTTTCTTCAATGATATAAGGGCCTAACCAATTCAGTCTAAACTTTTTTTTCTTCTAGAGTGGCATTAGCATTGCGTTGATTTTCATATAATACTAGAAAACCCCTTTGTTAAATGAATGAGGAATAAAATTACCATTGTAACTAGATTGCATTCTTTTGGAATAAGATTGGAGATGTTTGAGAGAATTTATACGTTGTTCATTGATCATTTCAAGTTGTTCTAACCATTTTCCTTTATATGTGTGATCGCCAATAATGCCCTTGAAAGAGATTCTTAAAGAGGGAATTTCCAACTCTAAAGGAATTATTGCATTAGCACCATAAAAATTATTATAGGATGTATTTCCTATGGATGTTTGAATACTCATGCAATAAGCCCACAATGCATAAGATATCTAGGTGTGTTAATCCTTGTTATGTTTATTTACCATTGTTTGCAAAATTCTCTCGAGTGTTTTGTTTGTTGCTTCCAATTTTTGACCATTGGATTATGGGTAATAAGGTGTTGAAAAGTGATGTTGAATGTGAAATGTTTCCAAAATTTTCTTCACTCTTTTGGTTTTGAATGGTGTGTCGTTATCTAAAACTAACATAGAAGGAAGACCAAATTGAACAATAATGTTTTCCAGGATGAAAAGAAAGATTATGTTAGTAGTCATGGAACGAAGAGGGATTTCCTCTACCCATTTCGTGAAATAATTTGTGGCCATAATTATAAGTGTGTGTCCAAAGGAAGGAGGGGAAATATTTCCAATGAGATCCAAACTCCATGCCTAAAATGGCCAAATAGGAACTTGGGCATGAAGTTCAGAAGGAGTGTGAATCAAATTATGACATTTTTAACATGATTAAAACAATATTTTTCTTTATTTCACCAATAGTATCCTATGAAAATTAATTTTTGAACTAGCGATCTTCCCCGAAAATGCCCCCCCATAGGCACCCGCATGAGCTTCCTCAAGGGCTATAGGAATTTAATATAAGGCATATAAGTAAAAGACCATTGAAGGATCATCTATATAAGACATCTGCTAGGATTATATATCTAGTTGCAAGTTTCCAAATACAAGTTTTAATTTTTTTTTGTAGTTGGTTCAGGAAAGGTACCTTCTTTTAAATAACTAAATATCGGTGTGTATCATTCACTAGAAACTTCAATATTGACAAACAATGCTTCTTTCACATTTTTTTCTATTGATAGTTTTGTGAGAGTGTGAACAATAAATGTGAAATCCGTGGAAGGATCGTCGAGAGAGACAAGTGAAGAAGCACTTGACATTACATTTGCATGTTGATTATCCTTTCATAGTGTAGACACCTAAATTTGGCCTCTTGAGCTTGGTCAAAATTATCCTTTTTCATCTAAATATCCTCTTATCTACATTAATTAAGTAATATTGCTATTATTTAATTAATACCCCTGAATTTCTCTAAATCCCCAAGGTATTTAGTTAAATAATTAAATACCTTTTCCTTTATTCCCCTTTACCACAATCCTCACATGTCACATCCTCCATCACTTTTTCTTAATTCTAATCCACCTCATAATCCCATCATTAGGGATGTGCACATTCCTAATCCATGATTAGGATGTGTCACATCCTCTAACTTTTGCAAGTTGGCTCTTAATCCTCATTAGCCACCTAACTTTCTTCTAATCATTGATCCACTAGTCTAATCAACTCTTTAGCCAACTCTCCCCATCCCCCAAGGAATTTGCAATTCCTTTTTGTCTTCCCAAGTTCCTTTTTGAGGAATTTTTAATTCTTCTCTCATCTCCCAAGGAATATTAAATTCTTTTTCTCTTTCCCAAGGAATATTAAATTCCTTTATCATTCCCATGCACATTAAAAATGAATTTTTAATTCTTTTAGTCAACTCTTTGATCTCAACCCTTGATCTTGCTCCCCCTTTCAATCTCCACTATCAATTCCATATTGCTTGGCTAAATGACTAACACTTAGCCATTTTTGCAACCCTAGCCATTCTCAAGCATCCATTCTGTCAATCTCTCAAGCACACACTACCATCTTGCATCTATAGCCAAATCTACCATCCTCGCCTCCAAATCAAGCAAAATTAAGCCATTATGCTGCCAAAGTCATTCTAGGAGCACACACATCAAGCTATCAACGAGGGAAAACAAATTCATCAAGCTCAAACAAGGTAAATTGGTTTTATTGTCATTTTAAGTTTGAATTTCATCTTAAGCCCAATCTTGAGTGTTTTGTTTGTTTTAGTCTCTTGCTTGATTTCTTGCATTTTAGGTAGATTAAAAACACTGCACACACATAGAACATTGCCAATTGTGTAAGATTCCAAACCTTCTAGCAATTTCATTGTGATATTTTTATATTGGGATAACTTGTCATGATTTTCCTGATAAGACCCATTAATCTACTTAATGACTAATTGGGAATCATTGAAAATATGAATGTGTTGAACACCAAAGGATATGTTTGCACGTATTCCAACAATAATAGCCTCATATTTTTTAGTGTTGTTTGTACATAGGAAGATTAGATAGTAGGATAAGGGAACTGGCTTTCCTTAAGGTGGAATTAATATAACCCCTACTGCAGTGCCAGTTCAACACTTAGAACCATCAAAATTTAGCTCCCATGTTTCATTGTCATTTATTTTCAACACAGTATCACTAGTGAATGAGTCATGATTGGGTAATGCTAATGGTGAAGGAGCGTTAGCAAAATGGTCGGTCAATGCTTGACCTTTAATTCCTTTTTTGTTGCACAAATTTAAGGTCAAATTTAGTTAACAACATAACCCATTTAGCTAGATGTCTTGATAAGTCTATTTTAGCAAAAATGTGTTTTAGAGGATCAAATTTCGTAAGAACATTCACTTCTATGTTTAATAAATAATCTCAATTTTTTAGTAGCAAACACAAGATCCAAACATTATTTTTCTATTGTTATGTATTGAATTTCATAATCAATCAATGTTTGACTAATGTAGTAAATATGATGTTCTTTTCCGTTCTCATCTTGTTGGGCTAATAATGTAGCCAAAGCATGGGTTGATGTTGATATGTAAAGGATGAAGCATTTTCCTTAGACAACGGGTTGCAAGACAAGAGAATTAGCTAGATATTGTTTCAAAATTTCAAAATATTTTTGATAATCCTCATTCCATCTAAATTCCAATTCCTTCTTAAGGAGCTAGGTAAAAGGAAGAGTCTGATTTTCTAATGATGCAATAATTCGATAGATAGCTTGAATCTTGCCTTGTAAGCTATGCAATTGAGAAATGTTCCTAGGAGGTGCAATATTTATTATCACGTCAATCTTTTTTGTTTCCACCTCAATGCCTCTACACTATAAAACCAAAAAGTTATCCACTATCCACACCAAAAACATATTTATTTGGATTTAACCTCATATTATACTTACAAATTCTTTTAAAGATTTTCCACTGGATTTTAACTTGGTCTTGATGAGTTATAGATTTTTCCAAAATATCATCAACATAGTCTTCTAAGATATTATGTATGAAAATATGAAATATTAATAGGTCATAGCTCTTTGCTATGTTGCTCTAGCATTTTTCAATCCAAAAGGCATAACAAGCCGACAATTTAATGTTCCCCAAGGTGTAGTAAAAGTTATCTTATATTGATCTTAGGGGTTAATAAAGATTTGACTATATCCTAAAAAATGATCCATGAATGATAATAAGGCATGTCCCATGATTGAATCCACTATCATGTCAATATTAGTAAGGGGAAAATCATCTTTTAAAGATGCTTTGTTAAGATAATGAAAATTTGTACACATCCCACTATGATTCTCAAGTTTTTCCATTGCTACAATGTTGGATATCCAATGTGAATAATCAATAGGGCGTATGAAGCCCGCATCTAAGAGATTTTAAATTTCAACCTTAACCAATAAAAATATCTTAGGATTCATCTTGTATATCTTTTGTTTTATTGGTTTAACATCAGTTTCAAGGATAATGTTGTGTGTAACTATCTTAGGATCAATAATTGACATATTTGAATAAGTCCAAGCAAAAATCTCAAGAAAGTCATGTAATAACATTGCATGATCTTCTTGTTCATCATCATCAAGGCACTATCGTTTTTGAATCACCTTGCCTTCATTAGATGTATCCATTTTTATGTTTATAGAATCTCCCACAAGTAATGTACTTTGACTTGGAACCTCGAGAAATTATTGATTTTCATCTTGTTCAGTATCACTTGATTTGATTTCTTCTCCAAAGTATCCCTTAGTATTTAAAAAATAGGTGAATCTTTTATTGTGATGGTAATTTGGTAAACACCATAAACTCCCAAATATTATACTAAAGAATCATCATTTTGAAAGTTATCCATTGGCATGTCATTACTTGTGGTATCTATTAGTTTAGGATGCATCAATTTGAGGGTTTAGAAGAATCTTGCATGATAAAATTGATATTAAGTTAAGGCCTTTTTTTTGCTTTCATTATCTTTGAAGGGAAATATCCAAGACCTCTTGTTGTCTCTTGTATATTAGGCTCTATGTGATCTAGGAGGATCTATGAACCTTGAAAAATCAATTGTCTCCAATGCTCAAGAATTCAACATCATCAGAAAGAGTTTGGAATCCTGAATCCAACACAACTTGAATGGGCTCAAAAGGAGTTTGTATACCCAAGTTACGACTAGTGAAAGTTGGGGTCAAACATGAACTAGGAGCTCGTCAAAAGACAAAAAAAATGATCATCTCAAAATTCAAAAAAATTGGCATCAAGACGAAGAGCTCGATGAGATGATCCCAACGACATACGTTTCATCAAAAACAAAGCTCGTATGATGGAGAATCGACTAGTCAAAGTTGCAAGTTGACCATGTTCGCTGAATGGTATGATGATGATGTTAGCATGTTGATTCAACAAACCATATGCTGACATGGACCAATCGGTGGTTGACACGTGGTGTCTGTATGATGACGCCAACAATATGATTGATGACGTGGTGGCCTTCAGTGAGGACAAATGTGAGTACATAAGTTGATATGATAGATGTGGTGGACTTATCACCAACAGTGAGTTGGAATATGACGTGGGACAACTGGACAACATGCAAGTGAATTAGATTGTGCCATGTGGCACATCAATTGGGTGCCACATGGCCTCCCGTCTCTCTTCTCCATAGGCTATTCGAGTTTGTTTATCAAATATGTGATTGGAGGGGTTCAACCCCGCAACCTCCTCCCTACTTTCTGGATGCCCTGCCGTTACACCCCCGCCGGGTGCTCAACTATACATGGGTGATGGTTGGTTTTAATGTTTTAAAATTGGCAAATCGGTTTTAAAAATAATGGGTCGAGGGTCGATCCTCCGACCACCTGGGTCCCAAAATGTCTTCACACCGTTACGCTACCGATGGAGTTTGCTATATATAAGGGCAGTGTTTTATTTAAACACTTGTAAGCCTGAAGTCTATAACTAAATAACCTCTAAATGGTTATTAATTAGTTAGGCTTTAAAATAAAAACAAACAAATCTCCTAAACAACCAAAGCCTGAGAGTGATAAATTAAGGGCTCAAACAAATTTCAAATGATTTTTAGGGGGTTTGTTAATTATTTGTTCAAATGGGAGGATTTTTAACAACTTGGCTATGTAATTAGGAGATATGGGTATATTTGCAAAATAATATGGTTTTATCCCACATTAGCAAATAAATTTGTATAAAAAGGGGAGTGTTAGGAGGCATTCATCATCACTTCACTTGGAGATTTATCTCCTTCACAGGATCCCATTCTTGGGGTGAATTCTCAAGAATCCAAGTGGGGAGAGAGAGGAACTGAAGACTATGAGGAGGTTTTTCTTGAAGAAGAGTAAGCCGTTTGATGCAGAGTTATTCTAAGAAGATTATGAGAGAGTTGTGTAGACTTTTTTGTTGTAGATTTTTATGTTGTAATTCTGCTTTGTCTATAAGCCTTTGGAGGCCTTTGTGAGTCTTTTCGGAGGCGATAGAGATTAGATTTTTGTTACAACTTTTTGTTGCAGGTTGAAAGCTCTTCTTCTTAGAATTTGTACTAAAGCATCTAGGGAATTGCTAATAGATTGGTCACTCAGTTGAGATAGACCCGGAGATGTAGTCTGCTCGGATGAACTCTGTAATCAATTTTGTGTCCTCTTCTCTCTCTTTGTTCTGTGTTATAATTCTCTCTCTCTTTATTGTTCCTTTTGCTCCATTATTTAATGTCTTTTCAGTTAAGCTTAATGAATTAATAATTTGTTCACCTTTATGCACATTCACTTTAGCAACATTTGTCATAGATCCCTTCTGCATCAAATCACTATGGGAACTCTAGTACCTTGCTCTTTCACTCCACATCCTTTTCCACTATAACCAAATTGTTTCAATAGTTGATATCCTTTTCCATAAAGAGCTTCCGTTTCTTTAACAGATAGAGGTTTCTCATGATCTATCTCATCATAGGTGGATGTGTAAGTTGTATCTTCTTCTTTACTAGAAGTTGTGGATTCAAATGCTTTTGATGACTCCACTATAGATTGTGTTGATATCTTGGTTGTTTCTTTTCCTTTTTTGGATGTTGTTGTAATTTTGTATTCGACCATAAAGGTAGGTGTGAAATTCAATGAACCTCAATCATCTTCTAACAATTTTGATATTGGCAAAAGAAACTCCTCTTTATCTTCTTCTTGCAATTTGCAAATGAAAATAAAAATTTCCATCCAATTGACAAACGAATATTTATTTGTCTTTATGTGATAAGTGAGATTTTGGAGGCTTTTACTAATAAAAGGAAGTTGATTTACAATTAAATGACAACTAAAATTCATTTTCTAATGACTCAATAACCATTAAATGACAACTGAAAGTTGTTTTTCAATGACTCAATAGTTGTTTGCAGGCACGAGACTTGTTTTAGGCTTAAATCTCACACTATATGTAGCCTATCAACTAAAAATATAATCAGTGTAAATACTAGCACTTGCATCTAAAGGAGGTTCAAGGATTACACTAGTAGAAAACTATATGTATGTTAACATGTTAGAGAGTATGTGTTTGTGCATGGGTATGTATGGATGCCATGTGCTGCAAATTCTAGTTGTATGTGGTTGGATTAAACAATTTATAATAAGTGCTAAATAATGGAATAAAATACACTTAGATAAATTTAGATTTTTTCCTTAAAGAAATTCAATATTATCTAATTTTGAAATATTTTCATACAAATTTAAAATGCAAAGCAATGCAAATGAAAAAAAGAAAGTTTCCATCAAATTGACAAAAAACATTGCAATGGAAATAGAATGTTTCCATCCAATTGGAAAATCAAATA
The DNA here is from genome assembly GCA_007258455.2 of Sequoia sempervirens. Classification (NCBI taxonomy): domain Eukaryota; kingdom Viridiplantae; phylum Streptophyta; class Pinopsida; order Cupressales; family Cupressaceae; genus Sequoia; species Sequoia sempervirens. The sequence goes on from VDFB02179529.1 coordinate 63,915, forward strand.
AAATAAAATAATTCTAAAATACAATAAAATAATTCTTAAATGTAAAACAATTATAAACTAGAACACCTCTCAACGCCCATGGACAAACAAATAATGGATTTATTAGAAACAAAAGCCAACAGTTCCAATAGTGGATATCATGATAATTCCGCGTATTTGGCGACATTGCATGGAAATAATACGTTCAAACCAGCTTAAAAAGCCTCTGCCGAGTCTGTCCAGAAAAAAACACACACTATGTTCAATAATCCTTGGCATTAAGCTGAAGAAGATTGTTTATTTGTGCTTCCATTTTGATTAACATGAAGCTTATTCTGCAATGGAAATATTAAAGAAAGCAAAGGGGGAGTTCAACTATTTAAACCAATCAAAGCTGTGCAACAAACTTGCGAGAGTTGTTTGCACCATACACATTGCCAAAGAAGCACCAGGACATCCTCTTCTCCCTGCCCCAAATGGGATCATCTCAAAGTCATTCTCTGTAATTTGGATGTTCTCTATCTCTCTTTCCTTCTCCATAAAACATTCTGGTTGAAAATCCAATGGTTTATTCCACACTGGGGTATATCTGACTCCTCCACCAGTCTCTTCCGTCCAACTTTAGAATCAAGTTCCTCCTGGGCAATAAAAATGACAATGCCCACTCCAGGGCAACTGAAGATGTATCAGAGCCTGCACAAAACATAACCTGCAAATCTATAAATATTAATAACAAGAAAAAGAGATATAATCAAAACTTGCAAAAAGCTATCTTGCTTGCATTATATTGACCAGTCAAGTGATCTGGGCAGGGATGTCCTGAAAACCATGTGTTTGTCCACGCTCTGCCAAATTGTTATCAAGATTCAAGGGTTCTCAGACACTCACTTCTTAACACTGGATGGATGGCTTGAAGAATTCAAAGGCCTTTAGGACATTTATGTCTTGATCCAAGACGGGTCTTGCAGGGATAGGGGCATTTATACCTTGGTCCAACGGAGGGCTTTGTGCTACACTGATACCAGTTTGTACCTCCCCTTAATATTACCCATTTGGCAAATCTCATAGCAAAGTTGGCAAGTTAGTATTTGGGACACAATTCCAGTAAGATGATCCCTCCCCTTAATATTACCCATCTTTTATTTAGACCAATACATACTATGAAGCATATTGATGATGGTAAGAAACAGGATTGCAGAGGTTTTAGCTCAAGAAATGTATTTACGTATAAGTATTTATGAAATTTATCACATTAGAAGATATTCATCAGTCATTCACATTTCTACTGGTTCCAACATCATACTTGACATTATCTCTGCAAGCCAAAGGGCTAGTAAATAAATAAAAAATGAAGGGCAGGTTTTCATGCCATTGTTTAGTTTATTTTCCTACAGCCATCCTAATATAAATCAAATAACTGAATCTCCAAGCTGTCCTAAGAATGTTGTTGTAAACCAAACATGTCAAAAACTGGCAAAGTAAAAACACTTACAATAGCAGTTGCTTTAATAAATGCATCTTTGTCAGGAATTGCTTCACCATTCTTCTCAACCTATGAGATCAGCACATCAACAAGGTCCTCCATCTCTCCCCCATTTTTAAATCCTTTCTCTGTGTGCTTCTCGACAATTCTCTGGAGATACAAGCTTAATTTATTTTGTACCTTCTTCATAGCCTTCTCATATCCTTGCAAATCAAACCACTTCATCCAGGGAATATAATCCCCAATATCAATTACTCCATGAAGCATAAAGGATTCTTCGATCAGGTGGGTAATTAAATCTACCAAAATCCATGAATCCTCTCTGAAGTACTTCTCATTTATAATCATAGTCATCCGAATTTTGAAAGTCAATCTGGACAAAACACTTCTAATGTTAACAATGCTCTGCAACTGTGTCTGATAAAACAAAGAATTTACTATTGCATAAATTTCTTGCCTTCTCTTGGTTCCAAAAGCTTGGATTCTTTTGAAAGAAAGAAGCTCAAGTACACAAATTTTTGTAGCATTTCTCCAATAGGGGCCATAAGGAGCCCAACCCAACATAGAATAATTCTAAGGGGCTTGAAGTTAATAGTGCGCTCGAGGAGCACTGGACCTAGTCCGAGTGCGATGCAACAGGGTTGTACCCTTGGTGATGCAAGTTAGGCATGGTGCGTGTGTCAATGCATGATCCAAGGCAAGTCGTAGTGGTGGTGCAAGTTGGACACAAGGAGTCTATTGGAAATAGAGTTTAGGACTCGTCCTAGGGCATACCAAGTTGAGGAGCCACACGGTGAACCATTGGGCATTTGCTAAGTAGTGAGGTGCAATCCAAGTCCGTAGTCTATGTGAGTTGGCCGAGTTGCATTGGAAGCTAGGCGTTTAGTGTTAATGTTGCAAAAAGTGCTGAGGCGAGTTGGGGCAACATGGTTCTAACAAGATGGCTGAGTTACTTAAGGTAACATGGGCAGAAGGCAGCATGGAGCATGAAGGAGTGTCGAGTCATGCCAAGTCATGGCGAGTTAAGTTAAGGTAGGTTGTGCTAGAGTAGTGCAACTCTACAAGGAGATTTGGACTATTCCAAGAGTTAGTTAGACAAAGGTCTGCAAAGGTCATGCCAAGCCATGATGAAAGAGTTAGTCAGACTAGAGAAAGAGTCTACAAAGTGAAAGTTCCTATCGGTTGTTTGTCATGAGAAAGGTCAGAAATGGGGGTGTTAGCCCGACCTCAGGTGTCATCCTACCGTGGTGTCGGATTCATACAAATAGCTTATATAGGTAGGTATGGTTGTTCGGAAGAAGGAGCACCATAGGGATGCAGTCAAGTTGCACTGAGAGTTCACGACAAGATACCAAATGGAAAGGGTATCTTGTGCTCTTCCTTCCAAGAGTGAAATCGAAGTAGTTCCCACCTCAAGTCAATCAAGTGACTTAGGTGTCCATTATGGTTATTAGGGATGAGGAAAGATCTCATTCCACCCTAGCCATGATGAGAGAGGTTGTGTGGTGAACTCAACGTCCCAAACCCTATGAAATCCAGTAATAGGGCCAGCATGAGATAGCTCTAAGGTGTGCTACTGAAGAGAGTTGGATGTTGGAACTCATCCCAAGTGACGAGGTAAAGTGAGACGCAAGGTTGGGTGAGCTACGGATCCGAGTCAGCAATAGTAAGCCTGGGATGGCCAAGATTCTAGTAGTGTCAAGTAAGACTGGAACTTATGTTGGGGGTTTCAGGAAGGTGATCTCATATGAGCCTGGGGACACAAGAGAAAAGGCTAGTTCTCAGCATTGGGTGAGCAAAGTTGAGGAGCTGCATAGGGTGCACTCCCTGCAAGAATAGTTGGGCCATGTCATACAGGGCACAGATGGGCACCATGAGATTTATCGAGTGTTGGTGTAAGCTTGAGGAAGATCCCAGTCCTCTGCAGTAGGACCAAGTGGGCAACTCAAGGGCCAGACTCATCCGTATGGTGCACAACTATAGAAAGGATGGATGCCAACAAGGTTGTTGGTCACCCAGGAATGGGACAACAAGGAAGGGATTCAAAATATCCAGATTGGTATCATTGGTGCAATATATCTTAAAGGTTGCATTATGTAACATGATGCTATTTGAAAGGTGGAACAAAGCCAAACTTGGGAAGCAGCTGAGTAGGTATCGAGCGAGATCAAGGTGTGCAGTCCTTGAAGTCATTAGACCAAGTGAGTCAAGGATCTTAGGCTAAATGCAGTAAGGGGGAAGTCAAATCCTCAAAGGAGCTAAAAGGGACTTATTGTGAGTTTGTTGTTGGATCTAGGAGTGCTCAGGAAGTTAGTCTGTGTGAAGAGTGAACTTAGAGTTTAAGGTGGCCAGGTTTAGTAATCAATTGTCTTATGGGAGAAACAAAGGATGAAGAGCTCGGTGGAATCACGAAGTCTGCAAAGGTTGCAGCCACCGTTCAGGAAAGTGAACAAAGTTAGACATGGTCAGACCATGCAAGCAGAAGAGCTCATAGTAGCTTGCAGGTGCATAATTTCGCGATGCACTTGTAGAAGTCAGATGCCTTCAAGATGGAGGACTCGCAAGAAAAGAGGTGTAATTTGAGAACTTGAAAGGGCTTGTCTGCATTGGAGTTGCGAGTATAGTTGAGCAGTTCCGTGTGAGGTTGACCTCTCAAAGGAGAAAATGTGCATTCGATCCATGCACTGGTCTAGCCTCATGACAATAATCGTAACCCAAATGCTAACCTTATGCAAGATAAGGGCGAGATGCAAAAGACTTGTCATTTACTATAAAATATTCTTTAGCTAAAGCTGAAGAACTTATCACTAAGATAGGGCAACTACCAAATTTTAGATGCATAATAGGTCCATAGAGTGTTGAGAGTGAACTTAGAATCTGATGAATTGGTATGGTTTTATCTATGAGAAGATGAAAGTGGCCAATTACAGGAATAGCTTTGGAGCCTAGAGGGAGATGAGTTCTATAATTTGTATAGCGTTTTAGAAGAATTGTTTCCACAAGAAACATTGTGGTAGCTCCTACCAACAAAACAAACATCATAGAACTTGAAATGTCCATGAATAGTTCCATTGTTTGAACTTCTTTGTTTTCTAATTATTATGTTGCGTATAACTATATATATTGAATCTTGGGCTGGATCTTCTACATTACATCCTAGAAAAATCAAGAAAGAGTATGAACATAATCTGAGGGATAAGGTGCTACGTGTTGCCAAATGGAACCAGTTAAAACACTTGGATAAAACTATCTAGATTTCGTGACTAGGCAGTAGGTATTGTATTCAAGAAAATTTTATTTCTAGATTTTTAATATTAATAATATATCCATGCTTGAAATTATATAAAAAGGTTATTTGAAGGGAAATATTTTTTAACTTGTATTGGAGAATGAAATCTTATCATGTCATTATGTTGGTGTTTCACAGGTTTTTTTTTAACAAGTGTCTAGATTGTCATTTATGAAATGACATCACACATATTCAATAAAAAAATGTGGGTGGAGAAAGTCACATTCTTAGAGTCCACACATGGCTACAATCTACAACATGAAAACATAGAAGCAAATAGAAGGCCGCTAAATAGTAAAGCAATAGTAGAAGGGGGAGGAGAAGGATTCTAGTCCCTTAGTTTGTTCTATAATTAGCGAGGTCCAAGGTGTCTACAAAAGGGTCCCACCCATCAATTTTTTTTTATATCTTTATCTAAATCTTTTCTTCTTTTATAGCACAAGAAAGCAAAATATCAAGAGCTATCCAAGGAAATTCAGTTGGAAGTACCACCAATAGGCTACGCAAAACTGCCTCTCATAGGCAGTAGAGAAGAAAAGCATGGAAGAGTAGGTTGTGATCAACGCCAGTGAGTACAATCCCTTCTTGCAACTAGGGGAGAAGCCTAGGAGCAAGCTTTTCAAGTACCATGAGCAAAGAGGCTCCATCCATGATGGTGCTCGCAAGGCAAGTGTCCCTTGGAGGAAGACGAAGATGAGGAAACTTTGGCTACCAGTGGTCAAGGAGCACATGTAAATGAGCCACCTCAAGTGCAACTTTGTTGCTTGCAGTTGAATTTGTAATAAAATATTGAAATAAACCATAAATTTAGTATAAAAAATATGTCAATCAACAAAAAAATTGAAAAACTAGTTAAATTTCTATCTTTCCATATACTAAAGAGAATCTCCACACTAAAATCATGCCAAATCTTGTTGAATTTGTGAGGGATGCAAGACTAATCCCCTAAAAGAAACATGTGCCATGAAAAAGATTATGGTTTGAAGGGCTTGAAAAAATTGTGAATCTAGGTCCAAACATTTTGGGCTTTGGGGATAAACCAAAATAGGTGCTTGAAATACTCCAGCTACACATAAAATTGGAAATAGGGGTTGAGAAATCCTAAATGGGATAACTTGGAGCCAATGGGAAGGCCTTGTAAAAAATATAGTATACAAAGTGAGCTAATTTAGGCTCTAGAATAGCCAACCAAATGGTGTGGAATCTATGTTGCTAAATAGAAATTGGTGACTACAAATATCACCATAGATTTGTGTTGGTGTAATTAAATGTCTTGTACCTTGTCCTAGGTCTTGATTACACCTTAGTTAAGTTTACTTAGGGACCACATAGGAGGTTGTTGGAGATTTTCCACCTTTGGTGGACTTGACATGTCATACCTCAGCACTTCCACCTTTTGTGGACACATCATGTGATTATCTCTCCACCTTTTGTGGGAGATCCACCTTTTGTGGTGATTATCACATTATCACCTTTTCACTTTAGGTGGAGTGATAACTTTTCATAGTTGTCTCATGTCATAAGATTACGAAACTTGTCATAATCTTATGCCCTTCTATGTTCTCACCTTGGCTATATATCCAAGGGGTCTCCTATGTACTATAAGCTCATTACATTCTATTATATTGACAGAATACAGTTTATTCTTGTCATCTTGTTTCTATCTCTCTTTTGCTTGTGCTTTCTATTAGGCCTCTAGATCTTGGGTGGCTACCTTCATAGCCAATTCTTACATGGTATCAGAGCTATTGGAGTGCCTTTAGTTAGTCTTTTGGAGAGATTTTTGGAGGGTTCCATTTTTGGCCTTGTATTGTACGAGCATTTTGGGAGCTTGTTGCATCAAATCTGAACTCACCATTGCGTCCGGAGTGTCCGAGATAGTCAGATTTTCCTTTTGTTTCGTCTCAGTTGGACATCGGAGGCCAAATATGCAAAGGGTTGAAGATTGGAGGTGGTTACCAGATCCAGGAGGTAGCTACCTCTTCAGAGCATTTTTAGTCGAAAAGGACCTCACCATCGTGCTCAGAAGGGCCAAAAACCCATAAATCGACTGCCAAATTGTCCAAATTGGAGCAAGTTGTTCGTCGAGGCAAAAAAAATTAGCAGGTCGGCCGTACGGCCAACCTGCACAGTTGGTACGATTTTATTTCAAAAAAAATATTACTTTAATTTATTCTGTGAAATTATTTTCAAAAGTTATTATTCAAAAAAAAATCATTCAAAAATATGTATTTCGCAGTATTTGTTTTATAAAGTTTTAAAAAATATATATATATATATACATACGTCTGTAGTTGTAGACTGTACCTACAACCGCAGGTATCCGCAGCCCATAGGGTATGTGCATTGTTGGCGGACACCATGTGGTGCCACCGCTGTGGGCCACACCCCCGTGGGCCCCTCCGATCACCAGGTGGCCGAAAAACTTCAATTCCGTCGGCATCTTTTCTGGTGGACTTCAAAACCTGGCAGTCTTTCCAGAAGATTCGGGCAAGTGGCCGGAAAACTACCCATCGGCAAAAAGAATATTCCCTGGGAATATTCCGGTGGCATATTCCGGCAAGAAAAATGAAGATTCCGTCACGCAGAGAATATTCCATGGTCAGATTCTGACGACTTCCGCGGCGTCTAGACGACCATCAAATTTAACCCTGCATTGCACGATGGTCATCTAGCCGTCAAATTTAATGCCGTAAAATGATGACATCAGCACTGCGTCATCCTATTTTTTGAAAATTTTGACCCCCTCTCCATTGAGCTTTTGGTTTTTTCAATTCAACTTCAGAGGCTCATATCTCGGTCGTTTTGAGGCCTTTTTTGGTGCAATTTTTTTTTGATTTGGGCTAATTTTTCGTGTACATCATAGTGGTGAAGTTATTTTCTATTTTTGATGCATGGATTTTCCATAAAATTGGATTTGTCTCAGATCTTGCTCGATTGTCACCATTTTTGCAACTTCCGGGGCTTCGTTCAGGCTCATACGAACTCCTTTTTAGGTGCCATTTTTTTTGAAAGTGCATGATTTTTTCTGAACTTCATAGTGGTGCTATCAGTTTGTAGTGATTGTGATTAGAAATTTTACTTTCAGCACTTGGTCATTTTTTGCCTATTTTGGGCATTTGTAAAGATAAGATCTCAGTTTGGTCTTTTGTATCAGTCATTTGAGTCTTATGTAGCCTACTTAAGGCTATTGTAAAACATTGAAAATCAGAATCCCACTTTACTTGGCTTGCAAGTGGCCATTGTACACGCACTAATTATAAAGTGCCAAATCATCTTTTTGGGGGGGGGGTTCTTTAATTGAGTGAATTTGGGGGGGTGTCTTGAGTGATTGTGCCTCTCTCTCTATCTTGTTCTCTTTCATTTTTCTGCTATGGGTTCTCCTAAGTTTCCCTTGTTAACTCCATATAATTATGCTTCTTGGAAAATTGATGCATGGAGAAAGTTAATGGAAAAAGGATTAACTCATTATATTGATGGATCTGTTGTTGCACCATCTGATCCTAAAGTAGATCCTGTTGCTCATTTGGATTGGCTCACTAAAAATACTATGGCTCTTGGAACATTAAGAAAATATGTATCAAAAGATCTAATCTTTCAAATTGGTAAGTGTAAAACAATTAAAGAAGCTTGGGAAAAGTTTGGTCAGTTGTATGGCCAAGTTGATGAGATCAAAGGTTATCAGCTTGACAATGATCTCACAATGTTAGATCCCAAGAATTTTCATACAATCCAAGACTATGTCACTAAGGCAAATGAGCTAAGAGCACAGCTTAAGGATTGTGGCATTGATAAGAAGGATGCATAGTTGGTCTACAATTTCTTGGGAAAACTTCCATTAGAATATGCAACATTTGTTTCTAGCTTCCAAACCCATCGCTTGACAATAGGTAGTTCTTTCACTATGCCTACATTCTATGCTTTTATAGAAATGTTGATGTTAGAACAAGCAAAGTTGGTAAGCATGGGGATTCTCAAGTCTTCAAAGTCCAAAGCTTTGGTGGCTAATCAAGGGAATCAAGGGACTCAAGGAAAGGGTTCCAATAAGAAGCAGAAGCAATCTAATCCAAAGAACCAACAAGATAAAGCACAATCATCCTCTCCAAAACAAGGGAATTCTTCATTAGAAGGGAATTCTACATCTTCTCCCAAGAAGGGAAGTTCAAGCAAGAAGGAGAGACCAACTTGTTCATATTGCAAGGGGGTTGGTCATGATGAGCATCATTGCCACACTAAGCAAATTGATGAGTTGACAAATATCATCAAGAAGAATAACATCAATTTGCCATCTGCCTACATGAAGAAGGATTCATCTCCTTCCACTTCCTCACAATCAAAAGGAAAAGGGCAAGCATTTGTGGCTACTTCAGGTTCTTCACAGCATTGGATACTTGACTCGGGTGCCACTCATCATATGGGTTCTTCAAGGGAACAATTTTCTTCTTTGGAGCAATCTAAGGTACCTCACATCTTCATAGGAGATGATACTCAAGTGGAAGTTGAAGGCGAAGGTTCGGTTGCCATGGATAATGGAACATTTAAGAATGTTCTCTATGTTCCTAACTTGAGTGCCAATCTTCTCTCAATCTACCAAATCACTCACTTTGGAGATGGAAAGAAAGTTGAGTTTCTACCAGATTCAATTGTGGTTAAAGAACTTAAGGATGATGCCTTGGTTGCAGTGGGACAAGCCAATCACAACACACAACTTTACTCATTTTCCCACTTTGTACCTAAGTCTCCTTCTACAACTTTGCTCACTCATTCAAATTTAGAAAGCAAGCTATGGCATGAGCGGTTTGGACATTTCAATTACCACTATCTTCAGCAGCTTAGCTCCAAGGCTATGGTTACAGGACTACCTCAAGTCAGCTTTTCAGAAGGTGTTTGTTCAGGTTGTTCCATGGGTAAGCATCCAAAAGAGAAGTTTGACAAAGGGAAGTCTTGGAGAGCTTTAGAAGTTCTTCAGTTGGTTCATAGTGATGTAGCAGGTCCATTTCTAGTGCCATCATTTAGCAAGGCTTGCTATGTCCTCACCTTCATTGATGACTACTCTCGCTTCACATGGGTCTACTTTCTTGTTCACAAGAGTGAAGTGTTTGACAGATTTCTTGCCTTCAAGGCTCATGTTGAGAAGTAATCAGGGAAGCAAGTCAAGATTCTTCGCACAGACAATGGAAGGGAATATGTGAACAGTGTACTTGAGGAATTTTGTACTCTTGAGGGGATTAATCTTCAACATTCAGTTGCATACACTCCACATCAGAATGGTGTAGCTGAAAGGAAGAACAGAACCCTTAAGGAGATGGCTAGCTGCATGATTCATGCTCGATCTCTTGGTCCTCAATTTTGGGTAGAAGCTATCAGCTATGCCACTCACATCCAAAATCGGGTTCCCCATAAGGCTTTGAAGGGTATGACTCCTTTTGAGGCTTGGTGTGGTAGAAAACCAGTTGTGAGACACTTTAGAGTTTTTGGTTGTCCAGCTTGGGCACGAATACCTCCAGAGAAGCGCAAGGCATTGGAACCTCAGAGTAGGCCTTGCATCTTTGTTGGATATCCTGAAGGTGTTAAGGCATATAGACTTTTGGATCCAGAGACACATGAGTTGTTCATTGAGAGGAGTGTTCACTTTGAGGAAAGCTCTCCTAGCTTGACCTCTAACCCTCCTCTTCCTTCCTCCATAGTGGAAAGTGATGATAGTGACTCTGATGATGATTCTTCCTCAACTTTGACTCGCAAGATCACACCTTAGGGTCCACTTGTAGTTGAGGCACCTCATCCTTCATCTCCTACTAGACCTCGTTGGGCTCGACAGACTCTTGAGTCAGCAGGTTCTCTTGTTGGGGATCCTTCAGATACTCGAAGGACTCGGTCACAACATCAGAATTTTCCACATGCTTATATTGCTACTACTTCAGATCCAAAATCCTTTAAGGAAGCTTTGGGCATTCCTGAATGGGATTCAGCAATGGAGGAAGAGTATAGTTCCTTGATGAGGAACAACACATGGGATTTAGTTCCTCTTCCTAAGGGAAGAAAGATGGTTCGATGTAAGTGGATCTATCGGACTAAGTATGCAGCAGATGGAAGTATGGATAAATATAAAGCTTGGCTTGTGGCAAAAGGTTTCTCACAGGTTCCAGGTGTTGACTATACTGAGACCTTTGCACCCGTTGCTAATATGAACTCCATTCGCTTGACACTTGCTATTGTTGCAACTCATGGTTGGGCTGTACATCAGATGGATGTGAAGAGTGCATTTCTTCATGGGGATCTTCATGAGGAGATTTACATGGAGCAGCCACAGGGATTCATATAGGATTCTTCATTGGTTTGCAGATTGAGGAAGTCTATCTATGGCCTCAAACAGGCCCCTGGGGCTTGGTATGCCAAGATGGATTCCTTTCTTCTCTTAGTAGAATTCATGAGGTGTCATTCAGATCCAAATGTCTACATTTTGAAATAGGATGATTCTCACTTGCTACTTGTGCTCTATGTTCATGATTTGATCATTACAGGGAGTACCTCACCCATCATTGGCAGTGTCAAATATGCTTTGCAGGACCGATTTGCTATGACTGACTTGGGCCTTTTGCACTATTTTCTTGGGATTGAGATCACATAGTCAGCTTTTGGGATTTCTCTTTCTCAGCCCAAGTATGCTCTTGATCTTCAAGCTCAATTTCACATGGCTGATTGTAAGCCTGCTCCGACTCCCTTTCTTTCAGGAGTCAAGCTTGAGGCTAAGTGTTCTCCTCCACTTGTTGATGCCACTTTGTATCGTCAGCTTGTTGGGAGTCTCATCTACTTGACTCACACACACCCTGATATCTCCTTTGCAGTTGGCATGGTTTCACGCTTTATGCAGGAACCACATGAGCTTCATTGGAAAGCTGCCAAACGCATCGTGCATTACATCCAGGGTACACAACATCATGGGATTCATTATGTAGCAGTTACAGGACTTACCTTGGTGGGATATATAGATTTTGATTAGGCTGGCGATATTGATGATCGTAAGTCCACTTTTGGCTACAGTTTTCATCTTGGTTCTGGCCCCATTTGTTGGCAAAGTAAGAAATAGCATGCTATTGCTCTTTCTTTGACTGAGGCTGAGTATCGAGGGGCTGTTAATGCCGCTACTGAGGCTATTTGGCTTAAGAATATTCTCACTGAGTTTGGATTCACCCTTCCTCATCCTACAGTCATTCATTGTGACAATCAAAGTGCCATCCAGATCTCGAAGAATCCGGTTCACCATCAAAGGACCAAACACATAGAGATTCATATGCACTACATTTGGGAGCTGATACAGGAGCAGGTCATCAATTTGTAGTATTGTCCTACAACAGAGCAGGTTGTAGATATCTTCACCAAACCCTTCACTGAGAGTATCTACCATCATTTGCGAGCTCTCTTGGGGGTGCAGGATGTTTCTTCTGAGGAGGTCACTTGACTTCTTCATTCTCTCTTATGGGGGGGCTTTTTCCTCACTCGAGGTTTTTCCTTCTCATCCTTTTTCAGTTTTTGTTTCATCTCTCTTTTGGGGGGAGAAATTTTCCCACGTGGTTTTCTCCCTTTCTCCACTTTATGAGAGATTGCATTGCATTTGTACATGGGTACCTAACATGGCCTAGTAGCCGGGACCCATCTTGCATTGTTTACTTTTGTGTACATTCTCCCTAAGTTGCACTTAAGGGGGGTGTTGGTGTAATTAAATGTCTTGTACCTTGTCCTAGGTCTTGATTACACCTTAGTTAAGTTTACCTAGGGACCACATAGGAGGTTGTTGGAGATTTTCCACCTTTGGTGGACTTGACATGTCATACCTCATTACTTCCACCTTTTGTGGACACATCATGTGATTATCTCTCCACCTTTTGTGGGAGATCCACCTTTTGTGGTGATTATCACATTATCACCTTTCCACTTTAGGTGGAGTGATAACTTTTCATAGTTGTCTCATGTCATAAGATTACGACACTTGTCATAATATTATGCCCTTCTATGTTCTCACCTTGGTTATATATCCAAGGGGTCTCCTATGTACTATAAGCTCATTACATTCTATTATATTGATAGAATACAGTTTATTCTTGTCATCTTGTTTCTATCTCTCTTTTGCTTGTGCTTTCCATTAGGCCTCTAGATCTTGGGTGGCTACCTTCATAGCCAATTCTTACAATTTGAAGTAGGAACCATGGGCAAGTGGGGGAGAGAGCCAAAGATATCCAAGCCCTGGTTTGTAATTTTGAAAAGTAGTGTTTAGACCCCACTTCCAATCTTTTCACCAGGGTTTGTAAGAATTGATACTGTTTTTGTGAATCATATGAGTCAAAATTGCCCTTGTGACTATATCAAAAGTTCCATGATCCTGATTAGAAAGGTAAAAATTGGATTTAGCTTCATTCCATGATAGAAGATTCATGATAGGTCTTGATGAGTTCTAACTCCTATCTGGTGAAATATTAAAGCATGAACCCAAGGTAGCTTTGCCAAAGGGTGATCACGAGCTTGTAAAATGGGGGAGCAATAGATATTTTGCTAATTTTAATGGAAATCCCATAAGGGTATTCAAAACCATTCCAAAGAAGCCAAGGCTACCCATACTCTTCAAATACTTTTTACAATAAAAGTCCCTTAGATCTATTTTGAATGTTTCATGCTGAGAAGTGTTTGAAACCTAATCCCCTTTCAAGTAGAATGTCTAGTAGGATGACCAAAAGTGACACAAATTCACATTAGTAATTTCTAGGCTTCATTTCCCTAAAGGGAATAGATGATCCACTTAGCACATAGAGACAAACCCTGAAACTGGGTAGTTAAAAACCCCAAACCTCTAGAATCCTTGGGAGGTAGCAAAATTCCTAGGCCACCCTATCAAATCCCTTGTGATTATTTGAAGAAGCCCAAAGAAAAACATGAAGAAGCTATTCTAGTTTCATGTAAGAGGCCTTAGAAGGATTTTGATATGAACCATAATAAACATGACTGGCTGGAAGAATCTTGGAAAAAACCTAAAATTTATCAATTAGGGAGAGGAGCTTGGTGATCTAGTAAAACAACTTTTCTATTCTAGTGAGAAAAACTTGTCATAAAATGCCTAGGATGATTGTAAAGCAAAGGGGATGCCCAAAAATATGAAGAATTCTCCATGACCAATCCATTTAAAATCGTATGAGTTGAGCTAGCAAGGCATAGCCTGGAGGAAGGATTATCTATAGCATTATGTCTTATACATATTGAATTGTAGATCTAGAAGCTTTGTAAGAAAAGTAAGGCACTTGAGGTCTTGTTTAATATTTTTCTCCCATTCTAAGAGTGTGAGAAAATAATGTTTCTCAAAGTGGCCATTGACAAGTTGAGTTAAGGAATTAGGTACGGATATATCTTTAACTAGCCCTTGAGACACAAAGTGAGTCAAAAGGTAACCAAATCCTTTAACACTCATAGAGAGTTGGAGCTAAGATACAACCTTGGTGAATGGACTTGAAAAGCTCAAAGGCACTAGATTGTTGACCATTAATTTAGTAATGCAAACTGAGGCATTTGCAAAGAGTATAGTAACTAATTGAATGAAGCAAAAGCACAAATCCTAGAGCCTAAAGCATGACTAGGATAAATGGCCATTCAATATGGTCATAGGTCTTAGCAAAATCATTTTTGAGGAATTAAACCTTCTTATGAGAGTGTCTAGCCCATTCCATACCTTCACAAACTGCAATTATATTATTTAAAATATATCTAGATTTAACGAAACCAATTTTCTCAAGCCTCACAATTTGAAGAAGGAGATGACACAATTTCAAAGCTAAGGTTTTGGAAATTATGTTATAAGCTAGACATTGAGCAAGGTGATAGGTATCCAATTACAAATATCCTTTAGGTCTTCAAAATTAGGTATGAATTTAATATTTTCTTTTTTGATAATTTTCCTAACGATTTGGATTGGAAGGCTTCAAGTTAGATGTTGTGCAGGGCCTCTCCAACACAATCCCAAAGGACCTTATAAAATTCATAAGAGAAGCCATCAAAGTTGGGTCCCTTGTCATTGACCATGGTATGAACAACCTCATTGAAGTCAAAAATGGAGAGAAATTGATCACAACAGGATTTTTGAGTGGAAGAAAGCCAACACGGAACAACTTGGAAATAATCCAGTAAGGCCTGGTCACATTCAAGAGAATTTTCTTGAGCTGTGAAAACTTGCTCATAATTCTTAGCAAAATCTTGGAGAATATCTTGAAGTTCGTTCAGAATAGTCTACCCATTTTTTATCTAGTTGATGCCATGTGAAGTGTGGTTTGCACTTGAGATTTCTCACCACTTTTGGCACGTGGCTGTTACCAAACAAAAAGGCCTCGGTGGCTAATTTAAAACCCACACATGTTACCTATTTTGGCTGATGAATTTGGTCATCTTGACTTGTAATTTAGCCCAAATAGCACGCTGCTTAACGTCTGGACCACGAAGCACTCCCACCAACCAACCTGGAATATCTTGTAATCGATCCAAGGCTCTTTCCACTTACGTTCGTTATACCAAATCAAAAATTGTCCACGTGGACTAGGTTTAAATTTGTTAAAAATCTAGAAGCGTCCATGAATAATATCTCTTCCATCCATGTAACATGGTGGGAAAACATTGTATCTATGAATTGAGTCTTGTTATATTTAAACTTATAGATTGTAATTTATATTATTTTCTTTCATAAAATATAATTATTTTTGAGTTTAGTATATTTGAATTTATATTATTATGAGTTATTATCTAGTTGTGTCGAAAAATGAATATTTTTTTGTAATTTCATATTATATTATAATTTTCTTTTAGTTAGATAAATTAAATGTCTTAGTTCTAATATGATGATATTAAATTATAGTTATGTTAGCAAAATTATTCTATCTACGGTTTTTTCATTCTAATTTTCCTAGATGACAGTGTTGTATGAAGAAATTATTTGCAACTCTTGAAGTTTTCAAGCTTTCATCTCAACACAACGTTCTCTTGGCTCTTGCATGTCTTTTTCCTTTTGGTGAAACTGTAAGGAGCAATCTTGTTGTAGCTTTGGAATGAGATTGATCCTCTAGATACACCAAGCCACAAGGACTCTCTCCAAGAACAATCTCTTGTATATGTCCATCATGAACTCATGTCCATAGCCAGGTGAAGGCTCCTTGGGATTCTCTTTGAAACCTCCAAAGAGTAAATATCTCAAAAATACCTCATCTAAGTCTCCAAGTATCTATGAGCACCTTCAATTGATCAATCATTTTTAAGCTCTAAATACAACATAACACTCTCATGAAGCTCCCAAGAACATGACCGATATACTCAATATAAAGAGAACTATCCAAATCACTATCAAAGCTCCAACTATAGAATCAAGATCATATCATGAGACCATGATCTAATTATATCATGCCAATATCTAATTTTCAATCAAGAGTCCAAAATGACATAACATCAAAACATCCTCTCAACCAAGTATCACTTATCAAAACAAAAATTCATAAACCTAACACCTTAACCAAAGAATCCAAGGGTCCTCTATGGTCAACTAGGATGTCAACATCTCTAATCACATGAAGATAACCATCTCTTGAAAATGAAACTAAAAAATGTCAATGAACTCTCACTATAGCATTTAGAGGATTCAAGAGCTCCTTCATGAGACTAAAAACCAAGTTACAAAATATCATCCATCACCAAGTGATGAATCCACATAACTACTAAAGTTTCCATTGAGCCATGATATCAATCTCTCCATGAAATCATGATAACTATCTCCTAAATGAAGATCACCTATGGTCCACACACACTCAAGTACAATACCAACAACTCAAGAGAATTATGTAGAACAAGATCTCCAAGCCAAGAAGACACAACCACCACCATATAGTGTAACCAAGATATCCATAAAATTATGATCTAAACAACATGCTATAAGTCCCAATAATTGACTACCTAGACACTCTCATCACTCATCCTCTCATCCCAATACAACATACCAATGCATAACTTACCATAGACACGTCCAACTAATTGAATTCACGAAAATATAAATAATTTTCATTTGAGTCATCTTACTACAACCAAATGGATGACCAACCCACATAACTACATAAGTCATATACCATCAATCAATGGAACATGTAAACTTACCATCACATCAATAGTCTACAACTAAGATAAACAAGAAGATAAAATATAAATCTCAAGACTCAAACAATCGATCACCTATAGAACTAATTTTGCAAATAAATCCACAATTAAGAACCATATTCAAGGATTCAAACAAGAATCCAAGAGATATGAAGAACCTTCTAACATTTAACCACACAACCACCCATCAACCACATACATAATCATGTAATGTCAATGCTCAAATGCACATATACATCCATGATACCATAATCACCACCTTCAATGCACCTATACTCAAATCTTACCATCAAAGACTCTAAGTTTCATACATGCATCAACTATATTCCAAAATAAAAGACAACATATTTACCTATCACCATCAAAATCTAAGCTTTGAAAACACATGTAAACCTATATCAAGAAGCATCAAATATGATTATAAAAATGTATCATCATGTAGATATCATAAAAAACATGCACTCCCATAATTTTTTACTCACAATTTCTTCTTGATGCTCATGTAATCACACCTTGAATCTTAGGCTCATACAAAAGCACCTAATCCACTAAGTAGTATGCTATAAATTGTCTCCATTGTTTATTGAAAATTAAAAAAAAATGTATGCAAAAGTTATGACCTAGGAAGTGTTTCAAAGGAATGCTTGGCTTCATGGTACCATATTTTAATAAAAATTTCAAAATATTGAAACCAAATCTATACCACTACATAATGATCAAAGAGAGCCTTTTGATGACTTTGAAAGTTAAAAATTAGATGTAATATGGATGCAAGTTGTGTCCCTTGAAAGAGAAGTCCTCTTATAGGCTAAAGGGGGGTCAAAGTCTAATTGCACAACTAATGTTGATGTTAGATAATATTAGTGAGTAGTACTCAGGAAATTATATACATGATAGGGATGATCTAGTCACATACAAATGAGTCTCTATTAGTGCCAATGGAAGAATCCAAAACATGGTTCAATTCTATTTAATTTTTTTAATCTTCATTTTAAAAGTTCATAGGGGGCTATGAATTGGCCCCCACCTAATCAAAGGTTGGGACCAAGGGTCTAAGGACCTATCTGTTATAGCTTACCAACAAAGGAAGACTAGTGCTAACAAGGACTAACAGCCTTGCACAATGTGGTATTCTAGCCATCAATAATAACTATCATTGTCATACCAAGGGGGTACAAGGTCTGAAAACACCCTGACCTCCCCCCATTAATAATACTTTTAGGTGTAGGTGTAACTCCGCTTTATATCCCTTTTATGTATCCAACAACTTTTTAAATTTCCTTTGTAACCTTTTGTTAGGAAAGCATCTTGGAGATTAATGTGTTTTTGTATATGGCTATGATGATGCATTTCATTTACTGAACCTTATGCATTTATATAACAAGTGGGAGAATGTCAAGAATAGGGTGTCGTACACCTTGCACAAGAAATAATTATTTAATTATGGAAAATAAATATTTATTTATGGTGCATCTTTGGGAAATGTTTTAAGTCACATTAGATATTTATTTGGGCCCCGTTATAAATTTGTATGTAACATTAGTTAGATATTTTATGTGTAGGTTGCACATAGAAAAAATATTTAATATTTGAAAACTTAGTACAAAAAATAAATTTTGGGTTCAACGGTTTTTTGTACTCATATTTTTTGAGGTACATGGTTTTATCTTACCACTTGGTTGTGTGTGAGATTGATTCTATTAAAGAGATCATATTTTTAGTAGTTGAGGTTAGCTAGTTGGTTATTTTGCTTGGTTGTCATTGTATTTATCTCTCTTTTGAAGAGTGTATATGTGAAACATGGAATGGGATGTGTGGATACATGCTTGTACACATGAAGGATGCATTAGAGGAAACTGATATTTTAGAAGTATTCATGGAGACTTAGTAAGTGTATTATAATATTTTCTTTGTTAAATAATGCATTGAGTGTAGCTATTTTTGGAGGTTGGGTTTTTCCCTCTTGAGGTTTTTCTTAGGGTATAACTTGTGTTATCTTCTAGTATGTATTTTATCTTTGCATTATGGTTCTTATGTAAGCTTGTATGCATACTTTTATTTGATGGGGTTATGTAGGAAATGGTTTAATTAGCTTGTATTATTTTTTGAGCAAGTCATATCATATCAATTTTTGTGATTAAGGTAAGTGAGAGATCTATATTTTGGTTTAACCCTTGTATGAAGAGATTTTATGCATAGCTGAATCCATGACAATGCTGAAGAATTTTTTGATATTGCAAGATATGGGATATGATATTCATGTTGAAATATGCAAATTTGGGGTTTTAGATTTTATATATTTATGGTTATTATTTATAAAATTGGGGTTTGAAAATAAGTTGCAAAGAGGGTTTTTTCTAGGTGTTCACCATGAAGGTTTTATGGGAAAATTTTCTTGATGAACCCCTAGGACAAAACATACACCACCATTGGATGCAATAGGCTAAAGAGATAATAATGACATAAAATTCAACATATTTTTTCTACTAGCCTAACCTTAGGGAAAAAAATTCCCTACCCCCTACCATAGCATTTGGATATAAACCTATAGCTACATCACAAGAAGAATGAGATGATATAGATAGAAAAGAAAAGGATCCTATTTGACTTATTTTGGGGTATGTGCAAGATCATCATGGAAAAAATAGGCCCTTAAGTGGCAAAAAAATTAGAAAAATCAGAGTTAGAAAACTTGATGTAAAAATTTGAATAAGTTATCTATATTATTTCAAAAATATGTAAGAATAGAATCTATAGAAAATTGAATGTAGTTTCTAAACTACTAGGTTTATTTAAAAATAAAAAAATCTATTTGGTGAAAATTTGAAATTCCAATGTAGTAGCACCTAAATTTTAGGGAAAAAATAAGAAGTAGGTGTCTGTCTGACCACCCTAACCAAAATAAAATGATAATATTTTTTTATAATATTTTAAACATAAGTAGAAGACTTATGTATGGATGTGATGCATATTTTTTTGTAATTTTTCCAAGTAAATAATTAATTATGAAATTTTATTACAAATTTAAAAAAATATAAAAACTCGTATGTCTGACCACCTTAACTTGGTCAAAACTTCATGAAATTCAATTTTTCTTTTTTTAATCCTATAGTATGTGAAGCATAGAATGTGATGCATATTTTGGATTCAAAAAATGTGATACCGTTTGAAGCTATAGATGTTTTTCAATCAACCTATCAATCAAGACTATAGTCGTAATTCAAATAGAAAATAAATAATAATTACTTATTAAATTCAAAGTAATGTACAATTTATATTGGTGGAAAAATAAGAATCTCTTTTAAAAACCCTTTTCATTTCATCAATTTTGGGTAAAAAAAAAGTCGTTAGCCACATACCCTATAATTACCCATCATATTGCCACTTTTTGGCCCATCATGATCCTGCACATACCCTTTGTTTAGTACAGTCTTGCTAAATGTGCATGAAGAGACTATTACAATGAATCTTTAGAAGAATCTTGGAGAAATTTACCATGATAAATTCATAGTGAATAAGATTTTCCTAAGAAATAAGTTTAATAACCTCAAGATGGAGGATGGTGGATATGTGGTTGAACATTTAAATTTTCCTTGAATATAATAGTTACCAAATTGCACTTTATGGGAGTAAAAATGGAAGAGGACAATTGATGTATGATTTTTATATGTTATTTTCCAATTTCATGGGACCACCTGGTTATGGCCATTGGGAGCACTACCACCAAAATCAAGATTAATGAAGTAGTTGCATTTTTTGTTTCAAAAGAAAAGAGAAGGAAGAGTTCTAATCCAATTAAAGAGCCCCTAGTAGCTTTTGGAATATCTAGAGAAAAGGGAAAGAAAAAATACAAGAAACAAGATAAGTCTAGATATAAATCTTATGGAAGATGAAAATCCCCTGGTGAGTTCAAAGTGAAATATTAAAATTGGAACAAAACTGGACATGTCTAAGAAGACATTGTAAAGACGAGAAGAAGAAAAAAGGGTATATTCTAATGATGAGTTTGAGAGATCCTCAGAAGATGAAGGTCATGCTTTTGTCCTTTGCTACTCATACATTAGAAGGTGCATGGTTGATATACTTTTGTGTCTCTTTCCACATGACCTCACATTGAGATTGATTTATAAAATATGAATAATATGTGAGTGGGAAGGTGTGCCTAAGAGATTATTCTCATTTGAATATTGTTGGTCATAGTGATGTAGGAGCATCTAGGGGTACTAGCAATCTTGCATCACCAAAAATAATGCTATTTTATTTTGGTTTATTTTCAATAATGGCATAGAGGCTAGGTGAATAAATATTTTGATTTGCAACTTGTTAATTTTCCTTGGGATGAAATTGTAATTCTAATTTTGGTGGGAATTATACATTTATATATATTTTCTAAGGTAAGATTTGGAAAATACCCCTCTTGAGCATCTAAATTCTTGGTGGGGACCATTTTGGGTGCATGTGCTTGTATGATCAATTGCATTCTTTGCATGTAATTGCATTTTTGTGTCACAATCTTTGCATGTTGTTGCATGATCGTATTTGGAGCCATCGGGGCCACCAAGAGTCAAAGAAGGTGTCTTGATGGAACAAGATGATTGGCCAAAAGTTAGGTGCCCATGTGAAGGTGGTGCTCAGGCAGTGAATTATTTTATATTTTATTTTATTATCTCTCCACAAGTTGGTCATTGGAATTCTTGGTGGTTTATGGAGGTTGCTTTCAGAAACCAATGGTGGTTTCTTCTCACACAAATTCTATTTAATGATCCTTGCTCATTTGGAGAGGGGGCTCGGATTTTGGAGAAGTTGTGGTTGTATACCTAGATGCTGTCGAAATGATGATAGAATGTTGAAGAAATTATGTTGAAAATTTTTATTTATAAGGGGAGTCCCCTTCATTAGTGGTATTAGAGAGAGAGTTCCTGAGTGTGTAGGAAGAAGCACAAATGTGAGGAAATTTACACTAGGAATTGAGGGTGGAGAGTGTGTGGATATTGTTTGTGGATGGATGTGCAACCAACAAGAAGACATTTCTAGAGGGTTTGATGAATTCAGGTTCCCATGGTTGTAAATAGATTGTCGAAGGAGGTAGTTTACAATAATATTGGTGAATATTGAAAGAGGGCTTTGTAAACAGATCACCGAAGGAGGCAGTTTACATAAGTTAAACTTGAGGATTTGAAGATTTGTTTTGAGGCTTTGTGAGACATTGAAAATGGAAAAGAGAAAGAAGAAAAGGATTTTTTTCATTGGATGGATTTTGAGGATTCTTGGGCCTCAGAAAATTAGAGATAATTAGAGAGAGAAATATAAAGAAGAAATAAGAGTTGCGAAGATAGAATTGCAACAAATGGATGAATTAAGAAAAGAGGTTGAAAGGAGAAAATGAGAAAATGAAGAGTTGAAGGTAATCTTGATTATATTTCTAATGATATTTTGATTGGAAGAAAGAAAGAAGATGCAGTAGGGTGTCAAAAAAGTGGCACAGAGGAAGAAGAGGATGAGTACAGATAAATTGATGAACCTGAAGCTAAGGAATGTCTATTGGAAGATATGAAGGATGAAATTATAGAGGTTTCAGCAGCAACAAAAGAGTTAAGTGCAATGGATAACATTGAAGAAGAGGACACCAAAGTTGAAACAGTAAAAGAGGAGATAAAACTTGCATTTTGTGAGTTAATTGGTGATTCTGATTTGCTTATGAATTATATGAATGGAATAGGTGAATATGAGGAAGTTGAAATTTTTGTTACAGTAGCAAGGAAGAGAGAAATATCAGATTTTTATGAGGTTAGAAATAGATATGGTTTGTGTTTGAATGATATGATGAGTTGCAGTGAAGAAAGAATTGCAACAATGAAATTTATAGCAGAAGGAAATGAGGTAAAATCATATTTTAATGTATGTTTTGATGAGGATAAGAATGTAAAAATGGATAATGTTGTTGCAAAAATGAATCAATTTAAGAAGGTTAAAACTTAGGAACATGAGGTGAGGGTAAGATTGGAGTTTTCCCATGATTCTTTGTTTGAAAGTATTGAAGATACAGATTCCTTGGTTAGAGAGCCTGATTATTTATTAGAGAATATGGATGATGAATCTCATGATTATTGTTCTAACACTTTTTTTTTAATGTGGAAGATCAATTTTCAGCAGAAATATATCTTTGTAAAGACATAGAAATAGTGACATGTCATGTTGAAGACAAGGTTGAAGCTGCAGTAGTGAATGGAACCATGGTAAATTTCACTTTTTCTAAATATTATTCTAAAGAAGGATGTGAGGGTGATGAGGTAGCAAAAAAAGAGAATAATAAATCATATTTTATTAAATTTGAAAATGATGATGATTTTAAAGTTATGGATGGGTTATTTCACGAAATTTTTTCTAGTGATATATAACATGTAGAGAAGGGTTTGTGTAGTATTGGAGAGTTTAGTGCAAGTACAATTCAATGGAGGTGGATGGATTATGGTGGGTTGAATCCCACAAGATTAGAGGAGAATGTGAACTACACTAGGAGGAGGTGGTTGGTTTATGGTGGAATTGATTCCACGTTTAGGAGGTTCAGTGAAGAGCAGAGTTGTTAGAGAAGGAAGCTTGTTTCAATTAAGTGTTGGAAGAGCATAAAGAAGAATCAATTGTAGGTAGAATCTCAGTAACGGAGTTTGCTAAGGATTGCTTGCAATCTAAAAGGGTAGTACTAGCACTCAAATCCATTTTGTGAATCCATATTCAATTTTTTTTTCCAACCTCAGGTGTTTGATGGAAGAGCATTCAGGGGTACTAGCAATCTTGCATCACCAAAAATAATGTTATTTTATTTTTGGTTTATTTTCAATAAGGGCTTAGAGGCTAGGTGAATAAATATTTTGATTTGCAACTTTGTAATTTTCCTTGGGATGAAATTGTAATTCTAATTTTGGTGGGAGTTATGCATTTATGCATATTTTCTGAGGAAAAATTGTGAAAATACCCCTCTTGGGCATCCAAATTATTAGTGGGGATCATTTGGGATGCATGTGCTTGCATGATCAATTGCATGCCTTGCATGTAATTGCATGTTTGTGCCACAATATTTGCATGTTGTTGCATGATTGTATTTGGAGTTGTAAGGGCCACTTGCAGTCAAAGAAGGTGTCTTGATTGACCAAGATGATTGGCCAAAAGTTAAGTGCCCATGTGAAGGTGGTGAAGGAAATGAATTATTTTATATTTAATTTTCTTATCTCTCCTCAAGTTGGGAATTGGAATTCTTGGTGGTTTATGGAGGTTGTTTTGGGAAACCATTGGTGGTTTCTTCTCACATAATTTCTATTTAATGATGCTTGCTCATTTGGATAGGGGGCTTTTTGAGTTTAGTATATTTGAATTTATATTATTATGAGTTATTATCTAGTTGTGTCAAAAAATGAATATTTTTTTGTAATTTCATATTATATGACAATTTTATTTTAGCTTGATAAATTAAATGTCTTAGTTCTAATATGATGATATCAAATTATGGTTATGTTAGCAAAATGATTCTATTTACGGTTTTTTGAGTCTAATTTTCCTAGATGACAATGTTGTATGAAGACATCGTGTGATGCAATGGCATCCCACAAAAATCCATGATACAAATGACCATTAGAATGCTACGTTCCCAAGAATTTGGCAATGTAATGTTCCTGTTGCTAGTTACAATCAACACACACACCTGAGATGTACTTTTTTGAAATAAGGAATGTCTTTCCTTGGTAGGAGGAAAAAGCCTAGAATTTTCAAATTCTGATTGATAGACACATAGATTTTTTCTTCTAGCTCTGCAACTCTTGAAGTTTTCAAGCTTTCATCTCAACACAATGTTCTCTTGGCTCTTGCATGTCTTTTTCCTTATGGTGAAACTGTAAGGAGCAATCTTTTTGTAGCTTTGGAATGAGATTGATCCTCTAGATACACCAAGCCACAAGGACTCTCTCCAAGAATAATCTCTTGTATATGTCCATCATGAACTCATGTCCATATCCAAGTGAAGGCTCCTTGGGATTCTTTCTAAAACCTCCAAAGAGTAAATATCTCAAAAATTCCTCATCCAAGTCTCGAAGTATCTATGAGAACCTTAAATTGATCAATCATTTTTAAGCTCTAAATACAACATAACACTCTCATGAAGCTCCCAAGAACATGACCGATATACTCAATATAAAGAGAACTATCCAAACCACTATCACAGCTCCAACTATATAATAGGATCATATCATGAGACCATGATCTAATTATATCATGCCAATAGCTAATTTTTAATCAAGAGTTCAAAATGAAATAACATCAAAGCATCTTCTCAACCAAGTATCACCTATCAAAACAAAAATTCATAAACCTAACACCTCAACCAAAGAATCCGAGGGTCTTCCATGGCCAACTGGTATGTCAACATCTCTAATCACATGAAGATAACCATCTCTTGAAAATGAAACTAAAAAATGCCAATGAACTCTCATTATAGCATTTAGAGGATTCAAGACCTCCTTCATGAGACTAAAAACCAAGTTACAAAATACCATCCATCACCAAGTGATGAATCCACATCACTACTTAAAGCTTCCATTGAGCCATGATATCAATCTCTCCATGAAATCATGATAACTATCTCCTAAATGAAGATCACCCATGGTTCACACACACTCAACTACAATACCAACAGCTCAAGAGAATAAGGTAGAACAAGATCTCCAAGCCAAGAAGATACAACCACCACCATCAAAATCTCCCACCATATAGTGTAACCAAGATATCCATACAATTATGATAAACAACATGCTATAAGTCCCAATAATTGACTACCTAGACACTCTCATCATTCATCCTCTCATTCTAATACAACATACAATGCACAAATTACCAATGTGGACATGTCCAACTAATTGAATTTACAACAACACTAAGAAGACCTATGAATATTAAACATTCACATCTAAGTCATCTTACTACAACCAAATGGATGGCCAACCTAAATAACTATATAAGTCATATACCCTCAATCAATGGAAAATGTACACTCACCATCACAACAATAACCTACAAACTAAGATAACCAAGAAGATAAAATATAAATCTCAAGAGTCAAACAATCAATCGCCTATGGATCTAATTTTACAAATAAATCTACAATTAAGAACCATATTCAAGGAATCAAACAAGAATCCAAGAGATAAGAACATCCTTCTAACATTGAACCACACCACCACCTATTAACCACACACATGATCATGCCATGTCAATGCTCAAGTGTACATGTACATCCATGATACCATAATCACCACCTTCAATGCATCTATACTCAAATCTCACTATCCAAGATTCCAAGTTTCATACATTCATCAACTATATCCTAAAAATAGAAGACAACCTATCTACCTATCACCATCAAAAGCCAAACTTTAAAAAAAAATGTAAAACTATATAAGGAGGCACCAAATATGATAATCAAATGTATCATTTTCAAGATCTCATAAAGAACATACACTCCCATAAGTTTTTGCACAAAAATTCTTCTTGATTCTCATGTAATCACACCTTGAATCTTAGGCTCATACAAGTTCCCGAACAAGTAAAATCCTCTCTATACTGTTCCAAGTAAAAAATCACCTAATCCACTAAGTAGTATACCATAAATTTTCTCCATCGCCTATTCAAAATTAAAAAAAAATGTATGCAAAAGTTATGACCTATTAAGTTTTTCAAAGGATTGCTTCGCTTTATGGTACCATATTTTAACAAAAATGTTAAAATATAGAAACCAAATCTACACCACTACATAATGCTTAGAGAGAGACTTTTGATGACTATTGAAAGTTAAAAATTGGATGTACTATGGATGTAAGTTGTTCCTCCTGAAAGAGAAGTCCTCTGATAGGCTAAAGGGGGGTCAAAGTCTAATTGTATACCTAATGTTGATGTTAGATAAAATTAGTGAGCAGCCATTAGGAAATTCTATAGATGGAAGGGATTATCTAGTGACATACAAATGGGTCTCTATTAGCACCAATGGAAGAATCCAAAACATATTTCAATTCTATTAATTTTTTAAATTTTCATTTTAAAAGTTCATAGGGGGCTATGAATTGGCCCCCACCTAATTAGAGGTTGGGACCAAGGGTCTAAGGGCCTACTGGCTATATCCTACTAGCCAATGAAGACCAACAAGGACCAACAAACTTGAACAATTTGGTATTCTAGCCACTAACAGTAACTATCATTAGCATACCAAGGGGGTACAAGGTTTGCAAACCCCTAACCTCCCTCATTAATAATACTTTTAGGTGCATGTGTAACTCCCCATTTATATCCCTTTTATGTATCAATTTTTTTTAAAATTACTTTATAAAATTTTGTTAAGAGAGCATATTGGAGATTCATGTGTTTTCATAGATGGCTATGATGATGCATTTCATTGAATCACCCTTATACATCGTATACAATAGTGGGAGAATGTTAGAAATAGGGTGTCATATGCCTTGCATAAGAAATAATTTAATTATGTTACAAAATAAATATATTTATTTGTGTTGCATTTTTAGGAGATGTTTTAAGTCACATTACATATTTATTTGGGCCCCTTGTAAATTTGTATGTAATAATGGTTAGGTGTTTTATTTGTATGTTGTACATAGAAAAAATATTTAATATTGGAAAACAGTACAAAAATTAAATTTTGGGTTCAACGATTTTTTTACTCATATTTTTGAGGTACATGGTTTTATCTTACCACTTGGTTGTGTGTGAGATTGATTCTATCAAAGCAAGCACATTTTTAGTAGTTGAGGTTGGCTAGTTGGTTATTTTTCTTGGTTGTCATTGTACTATTTATCTCTCTTTTGAAGAGTGTAAATTTGAAGCATGGAATGAGATATGTGGATACATGTTTGCACACATGGAGGATGCATTGGAGGAGATTGATATTTTAGAAGTATTCATGGAGACTCTCTAAGTGTATTATAATATATATTTTTTTAATAGTGCATTGAGTGCAGATAATTTTGTAGGTTGAGTTTTTCCCTCTTGAGGTTTTTCCTAGGGTATAACTTGTGTTAACTTATTGTATGTCTTTTATATTTTCATTATGCTTATTATGTAAGATTATATACATACTTTTATCTCATGGGGTTATGTAGGAAATAGTTTAATCAACTTGTATTAAATTTTTAACGAGTCATATCATATCAATGGTTGTGGTCGAGATAAGTGAGATCTATATTTTGGTTTAATCCTTGTATGATGAGATTCAAGATGCATAGTTGAATCCATGAAAATTGTGAATCTAGATTTTAGATATTACAAGATATGAGATATGTTATTTATGTTGAAATATGTAAATTTGGTATTTTAGAGTTTATATATAAATATGGTTATTTTTTATAGAATTCAGGTTTGAAAATGAGTTGAAAAGAGAGCTTTTTTTTGGTGTTCATCATGAGGGTTTTATGGGGTGAGTTTCACATATGAACCTATAGGATAAAATATACATTTTCATTGGATGCAAGATGTTTCCATGCCTTCACTCTACCCTTTTCTTCCTGTAACATAGCTCTAATGACAAGTTAATGGAGGGTTATAAGAATGCTTTCACCTATGCATCATCCTTCATTCACAACTACAAATTTCTCTTCCCTCTCTCTCCATCATTCACACCTTTGAACAACTAAGCTATTTCCTCTACCTTCTAAACCGAACTTGAATGAGAAAGTAAGGAATTCATGATTCCTCCTTCCCACGCCCCTTTCTCTCTCTCTTTAATTTTTTTTTTATATCCAAATCTACATGCATATTTGTTAAGGAGGGGTCACTAGGATTTGTGGACATTGGAAAAGTAACCCTTCTAATTTTTCTTCCTGTTTAGGCCCTCCTTGTGATTTTGGCTTGATTTTTCTTTGATTTAATGTTGTAATGTGGTCAACACATTCACATTAGGTCTTGGATCCTTGTGAATCATTAAGAACTTTATGATGTCTTGTAAAAGTGTTGTGAAGTGTTGTAACCCACTTTCACACTTTTCTATTACCTTATCAATATAATTCACTTAAATAACCCCTTTTTATCACTTACCAAGCCTTATTTTAAAGTGTTGTAACAAAATTTCATGCTTTTCTAGGCTTGTTATCAATAATTTGAACCTTTCTTATGTTTAAATGGACCCCTAATGCACTTACAGGCTCTACTTAAGTGTGCTTCAGAGAATAATCCCGTTAAACATCATTTAATGAACTTTAATTCTTGACATCCATTAAAATTTCCCTGGTGGGACCAAGTCGCCACCTTGGGTGACTTAGTCCCACTTGGCACAAAAATCAAAATTATTTCAAAATCCTAGCAAGATATTATTTTCTAAACCTTGAGGTCAGCCTATGATGTGGTATTTTTGAATTTTTTTAAAAATCATGTATTATTAAAGGGTTTTCCCCTCATTTTTCATCTTCAAATCTCCTAATTTCCTTACTACTCTATTTCATTTGAACTTAATCATTCTCAAGCACTCTAGGTATTATCACTAACCCTTAACCCCTTTTCCCCTCTTTGCATGTGTGTTTTGCAGGTCTTGTATGCAGATTTGTCAAAGAGAAAGGTATTAAAAGGTTTCATCAATCAATAAAAGCCTTTCAAAGCCAACAAAGCCCTAAAAGAAGCTTGGAGATTACCTACAGACTGAATTCTTTAGATTCAGATCTGGACACCTGTCAGGAACTAAAGTGCAAACCAAGAGCTACATATTGCATCTTCAAAATTATCAAAAGCTGAAGGTGGACTAAGTCACCGTCTATGATGAATTAGTTCCACTGTCAGGCTTGGAAAGTGATTTCTACATTTTTGGATACCCTTTTGGTTGAAACTTGTTCTGGTAGAATCTCCTCAAAACAAGACTAAGTTGCCTAGCTTGGCATAAGTGTCCCAGTTGGCTTCAACAAGAAATTCTATAGGATTCCAAAGCCTCTCTACATCACATTCCAGTTTCTAGGTGCACCTCTCCAATCTCATTCATTTCTATTACAACTTGTTTGCATATTTAGTTTAGTTTGCATATCACATTGTGTTTTCAAACATCTTGCATTTCATTAGTTTTGCATTAATAATCAATATCTTTTATTATTTTATTACATTTAGGAGATTACATTTAGGCACATTTCATTCACATTTGATACTCTTGAGTGGGGACATTGCACATTTTGGCCCACCTCTCTCCTTTTAGGTGAGAAACCCTAGAAGTGTTAGAGAGCCTTGTGGTGCCAAAATATTTGTCCACATTTTGGTGAACCCAACTTTAGAACATTTTACTTCTGATTTCAAGTGCATTTAAATCCTAGGAATAGCTTGCATCAACATTGCATTAAGTTTTCCATTGTTTTGCATTCTAGGGTTTTTAAAATTGCATTAGTGAAAAGCTCATTTAGCTTGTATTTTTGCATTGCATGACATTGAAAATCAACAAAATTCTGCATTTTCATACTGTATCTGCATCTGCAAACCTAAAAAGCATAAAATCCAATTAAAAAATTTAGAATTTTTTTAAAAAAATCACTACTTGGACTAATTCGCCACCTTGGGTGACTTAGTCTAGTTGCATATTTATTACTACATTTTCTGAAATTTAATCTATAATTTCTGAGTTCCTGTTTGTTGTTTCTACATTTTAGTTTCATTTTTCAGAATTTTAGTATTACACATTTCATTCTCATTAGATTATATTGCATTTTCATTCACCATCATTTAGAGACCTTTGCATGAGTGTTTGGTGTCCTATTGCTAATACCGTAGTGAGAATAAGTTCAAGACTCATGTTATCCCATGATAATACACTCATTGTGGATCTTGGGTTATCTAAAGCTTCCACTCCTAGTATGGAAACTAGTACACTAGGCATGGATACTACCTTTAGCAACTCTTTTGCTTCCAATAACATGCAAGTTGACACAAAATGATCACATCCCACAAGACAAAATCATTAACATTCATGAGGACTTAACACATCTCCAAAATCAAGTGAGCCTTGAAAAAATTTCATCCACTACAATTCCTACCATAGAAAACATCCATCACATGCTTGAAAGTGAAGAAGGTCTGGATGTTGTGAAACAAATAGTTGAGATATATACAAAAAATGTTCCTTCCACCTCTAGTACATCTCAACTAGCAAACACTTTGGTTAGCCAAGGAGGACCTCACACTCCTCCCTCAACTGTATCCTCCATACCTACCTATACCACTCCTCATGTCACAACAACATTCCAACCAGTTAGTAATGTGATTCCTTCCTCAAGTATTCCTGCTAGCATCCCTAATTCCTATGTGGCATCACATGTTCTGTCCTCTTCTACAATACCATCTATTAGCATTCCATTCACTTTCCCTACCACTACATACACTCCATCACCATTATCCCTTCCACCTCATACCACTTACAATGAACCTATCATAACTTGACTTTTCCAAACTGTTTCATCCATGCAAAAACAAATATCCACTATAAACCAAATAAAAATTGACCACCAACCTATTATGTTTGAAGCAACCCACTATCTTTGGAAATATTGCGAACATCGATGCCAAAAGGAATAAAGATGCCTAGATTTGAGAAATATGGAGGGAAGGGATATCCTTCTAACCATGTTAATTTCTACACCACCTTATGTAGTGACTTTGTCCTTGATGATAAATTGTTAGCAAAACTATTTCCTAGGACCTTAAAAGACATTGCCTTGGAATGGTTCTCATCTTTATCAAACAATTCAATTTGTTCATTCAATGAACTAGTTGATGCATTTATAACTCATTTCCAAGTGCATATGACTCCAAAGAAGACCTTGGCCTATTTAATGAGATGCAAGCAACATGAAGAAGAAAATATAACTAATTTTGTCTCACGTTATTAATTGCTTTATTCCCAAATTGATGTCAAGATTCTTGGTCCACACCTTCAAAAGATGTTTATAGAAAACTTGCAAACTAAACTTCAGGGAAAAATCACTATGATGAAATTCCCTTCCTTCATGCACTTGTGTATTGCTCTTTGAGATTACCACATTTTGGTTAGTAGTCGTGATGAAAAGCCCACTTCTAGTCAAGCTGAGAAATCTGAACATGCCAACCAAAAAAATTCCCAACCATTTAGAAAATAAAACAAAGGCTTCTTGCAGTTCTTGACCCCCCTCAAAAATGAACTAAACCTATCAACAACCAAGTAGCGGCTGTTAAAAATGTGGTGCCCTTTACTTATGGAGATACGAAAAGAAAATTCACACCTTTACCATAAACACTTCATAACACAATGTCCCAACTTTTACAACAACAAATGATTACCTAGCTTGTCATCAAAAAACTTGATCCTACTAAGCCTTTACTTCCAAACATTAAATCCAATTCTTATTTCCATTCAAAACATTGCAAGCATCTTAAACATCTTGTGCAAGATCTCATTGATTCCGACTGTCTATCCATAACAAGTGTTAATGATCAAGGAAATAAGTTTGTTGCTCCTCAAAATCAAAACTTGCAAATTTTCACCGATCCCATGCCCAAACATAATGTTTCATTTGTCAAAGCTAGTGATACTACAAATAATGATGCATGATTATTGTTGATACAAATGATGAACATCCTGATCCCATTCCACATATTACCATTGGGTGATCCTACAATACTGGTTTACAATTTTTGGCCAAACTTGACACTGAACTAATTTTTTCTAACTAAATCTTCACTTTCAGGCACCTATAGCAACTAAACCATGAGAAATTTGAGATACTTCAAACTAGTGATTTGTGATATTTTGTCTATAGATTCTAAAAATATTTTTTTCAATTTTTTTGGAATCATATTGCACTTCTTTTTCCATCTCCTTCAAAAACTAGTTTTTTTTTAGTAAACACCATTTTTAAGTAGTGATGCTCACCGTATACAACATAACTTTTTTCCATGAAGGATAAAATTCTATTTTTTTCAAATTTATATTTTTAACTACAATATCTAGCACTTTCATTTGGTTTCATAGTGTTTTATTCAATATTTTTTCCTTACTCAAGTTTTGAAGTCAAACCAATTACAATCCAGACATAGGCGGATTGTATACAACGTAACTTTTTTTGTATGTATCGAAATTCTTTTTTTTTTGTTGGATCAAGGAATTCAATATCTAGTGCATTGATATTTTTCAATTTTTTTTTATAATATGCTATTTTTCAACATGTGCAGAACAAAGAGATTGATTTGACGTGAAAAACCTACATTCACAAGAAATAAAAAATATATATAATAATAAAATTTAATTTATTTAAAATTATATTTTTTGGGAAGCTTATAATAAGTACTACATACTTACAAATTTTTTTTTTAAATGAATTCATTTGATCCCCCAAAAGGTAAATCAAAAGTGGTTTTTTATCAGCATTTTGATAGGTGTAAAGGAGACTCTATTATAGGTATGGTTTAAAACTAGCAGGGTTCTATCCAAGGGGGTTTGATCTAAGGTGGTTCGATAAAGCCCTCTTCAATTGGAATCCTTTAAATAGAACTTTTCAAGGCTTAAATCATTATGTTTTCTAAAAATATGCAATTTTAGCAAAAATTAGGATCTCCCAGAAATTGTAAACCAGTATTGTGGGATCACCCCACTATTAGTCCTATGGATGAAATGGTGGGTGTGATAGATGTTATCCCTCATAAGGGCCAACCTACGAAATCTCTTGATATTGTTTTCTCCCCTAAGGACATACTTAAAAATATCCCCGATGGTCCTCTTTACATAGCCGACCATCTCTATGACAAGCCCACTAATGGGATACTAATAAATCCCGCTTGTGGAGAGAATGTGATCACTGAGGAATTTTTGGTATTACATAATCTTTATCAAGATGATTGTGATAAACTGATGGCATAGATCAAAACACACAATGGTTTTTCTTTCCCTATGATAGGATTGATCATCCTTCCATTACAGATAAGACCAAAAACATTGGATGTCACATTCTCCATCATCCCACAGTTGGACCAGTTTCATTTGTGGGTAGGTCATCCATGGCTTCGCTCAATGAAAGTTGTCCCTTTTGTTACACAAAAATTCTTAAATTTTCCACTTGACAATGAAATATTCATTGTTCACCATAGCGGCTTTAACCCATTGTCTTCCAAAGGAAAATTTTCCTTAGAATCCTTTTGGCTTGAGCCCATGGAACCTATAACACCTCGACAAAACTTCTTTTTCATTGCTTACCAAAAATTAAAAACAAAGAAAATAGCAGAATTGTCTCTTCGCAAAATGTCCCCATCCACTTTTGACACTCCTATCCTAGATGAAACAATTATTCAACTTGAACAAGAACCAACAAACCAAGCTCAACCAACACCTGAAACCTCTCCAACATCATCCAAAAGACTACGAGAAAATTATAACAACCCTGTCATGCCTCCTCGAATAAAACAAGTTTACAAAGAAAAAGAGAAAGTGGATGACCAACCTTCCATGGTTCCTTCTATTCCTCCCCCTGGGGAAGAAAAAAACCTATGGTTGATCAACCCGCTCCTTTACAAATACAACTTGATAAAAAAAACCAGAAGAAACAAATGCACTAGGGAGCATAGGCATAGACATCGTGCCCTTGCTCACAAGTTACAACAAGAAGAAAACAAAGAAATTCAAAATCCACAAGTTTGATAGAAGCAATGCATGATGACCCTCCTCCTCAACCACAACAAAATGATCCAATACAACAATCACAACAAGAGGTACACTCTTCATTAGACATTATCATTCATCCTCTTTTTGTGATTAATCTAGTGATGAGATCGCTAAAATTGATGAAGAGGTGCATAATGATTTGAACACATCTTTTATCAAGAGTGTTGAACCTTGTGCTTCCCCTAGTTCGAAACTTGATCTTGTCCCTTTGGCTAGTTTCCTACCCTCAACATATCATGAACATGACTGGGAGGAAAATGACTTGCTCAACAGTTGACTCTCATTTTCCTCTTTATTTTTCTTTTTCTTTCATGTGTTTGCATGTGCACAATGTACTCCCCCATGATGTTATATTTGATGTGCTCTCTCTTTGTTCCATTGCTCTATTTGTACCTTCATTCTTCTCTATGTTGTACATCTCTTTTGCCCCTTTTTTTTTTCTTTTTCTTGCGTTTTCCTTTTGGAGATGATGCAAGGCATTGAGACATTCGATGTATCTTTCATGTTGACCCAAAAGATCCTTATCTTTTTCTTTGGATTTTTTTTTTGTCTTTTTCTTGTGTTTTCCCTTTGGAGATGATGCAAGGCATTGAGACATTCCATGTCTCTTTCATGTTGACCCAAAAGGCCTGTATTTTTATTTTCCTTTTCTTTTGTCTTTTTTTTTTGTGTTTTCCTTTTGGGGATGATGCAAGGAATTGAGAAATTCCATGTCTCTCTCATGTTGACCCAAAATATTTTCCATTTTCTTTCACCTTTTCATTTTCATTTGGCTTGTGTTTTTCTTTGGGGGATGATGCAAAGAGTTGAGACACCCTATGTATCTTCCATGTTGACCCAAAAAAATCTTTCTTTTTCTTTGTTTTCACTCTCTTTGTGTCATTCTTCTAGTTTTATGTATTTGGGGGATGATGACAGGTCTGAGCTATCTAAAAACATTGTAGCAAAGAACATACTAACCTCAAATCCATAGATCCCTTATATGTTTGGTGTTTTCCTTTTGGGGCAACCCCTTCCTTTTCTTTTTCCTTTCCTTCACATGATGCAACCTTACTCAAAAACATATGACTTGGCATATGGCTTTCCAAGTTGGCTCTCATGTATTTCTTTTTGCATTTTTCATTTGCTACTTTAAAGTAATTTCTCATAGAATGATGTGTAGCAATTTCTTTTAAGTGGAGGAATATATTGGCATTATCATTTTGTATTTTTTCCTTTTTTCTTGGTTCTTAGTGTAGCCTTCTTACTTCATATGATGCATTTGTTACTTTGTGGATGACATTGGGTGTGATGTCCTTTATATGTGTGATCTATCTTATCATATTACATTCCTCTTAGTGGCTTGATGTGACATACTACATCCCCTAAGTTGTGAATTTTCTATTCTTTGATTGGTTCTCTCTTGGAGACATTAGACACAATGTTCCCTAAGCTAAGACCTTGCATGAATTGAGCAAGAATCCTTTGAACATCTTTTGCATGTTGTATTTTGCATTTGTTATATGGACACCTTGCATAACACAGTTTGCATGCCTATGGTGCCATCATGTTTGTTCATGAGCTCCAAGCATATGAAGTTTTGCTTGTCTCATGAAGCTCAAAAATTCATTTTCTTTTGTGGTGCCTTATTAAAGTTATCAGGAGGTATAACTTTGGTATGGTTGAGTGAGAAGACCATTCCGAGGCATGACTTTCCCCATAGCCACCTACGTGTGTGTGAGTGCATACCAACCAGGAGTGTATGTTTCTCACCTTTTAGACCTTCTCACTTGGCGAATAGCCATGAGTTCCATCGCATGTCAGAGTGAGTATAAATTTATTTTTCTAAACAAACAGACTAGGTTTGATCGACATTAGGATGGAAAAATAATCGAAGCTTGATCTGATTCTGTCTCTTTCATTCTTTTATGTAATTTTCATGTGTGTTCCTTTGTGCTTATGTTTAGTTTGCCATGGGATCTTCATCTTGGGGGCTTGATCATCCCTCTTGATCATTGTTGTCTCATCTCACTAGCATTATTTCATTGGAACCCCTCTTGATTGTGTGTGGGTCTACTTTAGTGTGATTTTGAAGTAGGTTCATACTCTCACTAAAGTGGGGGCTAAATGTGGACATGAAAAAAGTAACCCTTCTACTTTTTCTTCTTGTTTGGGCCCTCCTTGTGATTTTGGCTTGATTTTTCCTTGATTTAATGTTGTAATGTGGTCAACACATTCACATTAGGTCTTGGGTCCTTGTGAATCATTAATAACTTTATGATATCTTGTAAAAGTGTTGTGAAGTGTTATAACCCACTTTTACACTTTTCTAGGACCTTATTAATATAATTCACTTAAATAACCCCTTTTTATCACTTACCAAGGATTATTTTAAAGTTTTGTAAAGTATTGTAACAAAATTTCATGTTTTTCTAAGCTTGTCATCAATAATTTGACCCTTTCTTATGTTTAAATGACCCCTTATGCACTTACAGGCCCTACTTAAGTGTGTTTTGGAGAATAATCCCATTAAACATCATTTAATGCACTTTAATTCCTGACACCCATTAAAATTTCCCTGGTGGGACCAAGTCACCACCTTGGGTGAATTAGTCCCACTTGGCACAAAATCAAAATTATTTCAAAATTCTAGAGGGATATTATTTTCTAAACCTTGAGGTTGGCTTGTGATATGGTATTTTCAAGAAATTTTATAAAATTATGTATAAATAAAGGGTTTTCCCCTTATTTTTCATCTTCAAATCTCCTAATTTCCTTAATACACTATTTCATTCACTTAATCATTCTCAAGCATTATAGGCATTATCAAGCATGCATTCATTAGAGCATCTACATGAACCATATTTTTAAATTTCCACATCAAGGGTTTTGTGAGTTTTAGCATTGTATGTTATTCATTCATCATTCTCTTTCCATTTCATTTCATTTCATTTCATTTTCAAGGGTTTGATTACCAAATCAGGTTTGACCAAGGTAAACCCCTATTCACTAACCCTTAACCCTTTTCCCCCTCTTTGCATGTGTGTTTTGCAGGTCTTGTATGCAGATTTGTCAAAGAGAAGGGTAATAAAAGGTGTCATCAATCCATAAAAACCTTTCAAATTCAAAAAATCCCTAAAAGAAGTTTGGATATTACCTACAAACTAAATTCTGCAGATTTAGATTCAGACACTTGTTAGGAACCAAAGTGCAATCCAAGAGCTACATATTACATCTTCAAAATTCTTGAAAGATAAAGGTGGACTAAGTCACTATCTATGGTGAATTAGTCCCACTATCAGGCCTAAAAAGTGATTTCTGCATTTTTGGATACCCTTTTGGCTGAAACCTATTCTAGTAGAATCTCCCCGAAATAGGACTAAGTCACCTAGCTTGGCGTAATTGTCTCAGTTGGATTCAATAGAAAATTTTGTAGGATTCCAAAGCTTCTCTACATCACATTCTAGTTTCTAGGTGCATCTCTCTTGTCTCATTCATTTCTATTACATTTTGTTTGCATATTTAGTTCATTTTGCATATCACATTGTGTTTTCAAACATCTTGCATTTCATTAGTTTTGCATTAATAATCAATATGTTTTATTAGTTTATTGCATTTAGGAGATTACATTTAGGCACATTTCATTCATATTTCATTAGTCTTGAGTGGGGACATTGCACATTTTGGCCTACCCCTCTCCTTTTAGGTGAAAAACCCTAGAAGTGTTAGAGAGCCTTGTGGTGCCAAAATAATTGTCCATAGGATTTTTATGGTTAATGAGCCTTACTTTCCCCCACATGACCTACCATTTTGATGGCCTAAAGAATGGAATACCATACCTGTATTAATGGTAGGTCCCCATTCTCTTCCTATGCCCTCTCCTCATAACTATAGTTCGATCTTCTTGTATCCTTTCTCCTTCCATCACATTTATTTTCCACACCATTTGGACCTTCAACCTGCCATTGTTTTTACACAATAGAGGGTTTCCATGCCATATTTATGACACCAATATCCCTTTTTCCTTCTCTAAACCATACCTACTATTAAATGCATTAATGGATGGCCATACTGTGTTCAGGTATGTGTAGGATCATCATGGAAAAAATAGGCCCTTAAATGGCAAAAAATTTAGAAAATTTAGAGTTAGGCAACTTGACGTAAAAATTTGAATAAGTTATCTATATTATTTCAAAAATATGTAAGAATAGAATCCGTAGAAAATTAAATGTAGTTTCTAAACTACTAGGTTTATTTGAAAAAAAAATCTATTTGGTGAAAATTTGAAATTTCAATGCAGTAGTACTTAAATTTTAGGGAAAAAATAAGAAGTAGGTATCTGTCTAAACACCCTAACCACAATAAAATGATAACATTTTTTATAATATTTTAGATATAAGTAGAGGGACTCATGTCGGATGTGATGCATATTTTTTTCTAATTTTTTTCCAAGTAAATAATTAATTATTACTATTTTTATTACAACTTTTTAAAAATATAAAAAATGTATGTCGACCACCTTAACTTGGTCAAAACCTCATGAAATTCATTTTTTAATCCTATAGTATATGAAGCATAGAATGTGATACTTGTTTTGGATTCAAAAAATGTGATGTCGTTTGAAAGCTATAAATGTTTTTCAATTAGCCTATCAATCAGGACTTTAGTCGTAATTCAAATAAAAAATGAATAATAATAATTTATTAAATTCAAAGTAAAGCATAATATATATTGGTGGAAACTTGAGAGTCTTCTTTAAAAACCCTTTTCATTTCATCAATTTTGGGTAAAAAAAAGTCGTCAGCCACATGCACCATCATATCACTTACATATTGCCACTTTTAGGTCCATCATGATCCTACACATACCTGTTCATTTTCTATCCTTTGACTGATTGCTATTTCTTTTTATTATATTTTATATTCTACCATGTGGTCCCTACATGAAAATAGATCTC
The DNA here is from genome assembly GCA_007258455.2 of Sequoia sempervirens. Lineage (NCBI taxonomy): Eukaryota > Viridiplantae > Streptophyta > Pinopsida > Cupressales > Cupressaceae > Sequoia > Sequoia sempervirens. Next base: position 103,474 of record VDFB02179529.1, read on the forward strand.
TCCAAATGGGGATGTGACAATATGATAAGATCTTACTGAGACAACTAAGACTTCTAGAAAAAGCAACTAGGACCTAAGTGGACTTAACATGTAACGTTGAATAGTTTGGATAACTGAGATGGGGGGGTGAATCAGTTATTATAAAACAATTTTCTTGAATTCAATTAATCTAGAGCAAACTTAAATCAATCAGATAATAATCTAACAGATATGAAAATCAAAGCACATAACAAAATCATGCACAATGAAGACCAAAATTTACGTGGAAACCTAAGAAGTGAAAAACCATGAAGAATGTTGATTATCAATTATAGAACATTGGTTAAGGTGATTTTTACAAGGGCTCACTGCAAAATTTCTCACTATAGGTAGGGCTCACTACCAGTGGACTCACTACCTGGCTATTACAGCTAAAGATGAAAAGGCTCACTACCAAAAGAGAGAGGCTCACTACCAATAGAAAAGGGCTCATTTCCAAAAGAATAATGAAAAGGAATCCACCATTGAAATAACTATCACCAACAATGACACTGGATAGAATCTTACTATTTGTTGCCTTTGGTCATATAATTTCACATACTTCACAATGTCTAGACTGTCAGATTCGCATTCATCACACTTGCTTTCATTAAACAAAATCAACTTTTAATTATACCATTCCATGCTTTCATAATCTCCTAAGTCGGCCAAGCACAATGTCTTCATAATCTCCTAAGTCAGCCAAACACAATTTGAATTAGTTCACCACAACAACATTCACGTGGTGGAAAGGAATGAAACATGGACCATACATAACCTCCTCACTCAAATCAACATGCTACATATTAACCATGATATCAAGAACCAAAGAATAATGCAAACAATGTTCCAAGGCACCTTAGCCAATTTCCAAATCAGTCCGGACCCATAAGAGTGTATCTCATTAAGTTGAAAAATGAATGGGACCAGGACAAGCACAAACAAAGATAGATCATGATAGCATAACATCTAGAGCACACCAATCTGGATCACCAAAGTAACAAAATCGAAACTTAATCAATCAGCCAAGATATGTTGACATCAATGACAACCATTAATGAGAATAATCAGCAACATCACATTCCAACAATCTCCCCCTTTTTCATTGATTGCAACATCCATCAACAACAAGCCAAACAACTCAATGTTAGCATCAATAGCATCAAGGACCTTCTTTTCTTCTCCCCCTTTGATATCAATGACAGGGAAAAAACTCCCTTGAAAAACTTACTCCGCTCCCCCTGTTAGTTCTCAAAAATGCTAGTTCGAAACCACAAGAGGTTGCCAAGCTCTTGATACATTTTAGGCTAATGAACAAGGCCAAATGGTATATTTGAACCTTCTTCTCTTTAGGTTCCGCCAGACCTAGGTGGGTGCACCTATGCAAATGAGGTAGACTTAGACTATATGTTTCCTACTTGAACAATCTATCCACAATGGAAATTGAGGGTGGAGAGATGTAATCGTAATTTGCTATAAATTGTATAAGCAATATCAAGATGAAGTTTGTGAATATGTTCATTTAATAGATGTAAGGTATTGAAAATGAATTTGATAAAACTAAATGATGAAATGTATGAGACCAGTGCCTTGTTGGGTATATGGAGTCAAATGAAAGTCTAAGATGAGTGGCTTGTATTTGGTAGTAACTCTAACTATTTGGCACACTACTATTGGTTTATAACTTGTATAAACATGCAAGAATTAAAAGAATTTAATCCTTCCTTGAAGGACTCAATTAATTGAACCACACAAGAACAACAAATATGCCTTGATAAATTGAAAATATCCTTGATATATCAATTTAAATAATAAAGAAATGTCAACCTTGGAGACAACCCGATAATATTTTTTAATTAATTAAACAAACAATTGATACCAATATGAGGCCAAAAAATTAGAGATCTTTCATTAACTTTTTCAAAATTGTGCTTGCAACATGGTCTTTTGAAATTTAAGCATTATGACAGCCTTCTATTATCTATCTATCCCTATTCACCTATTTCTTTCTCCTCTATCTAATCTAATAATTTCTTTTGGTCTTGGTCTCTCTTATTTATAGGAGAGGAAACAAGCTTTAGACCAAAGGACATGTCTTTTGATAACAAAACATAGTTTTGAAAATAAGCACAACTAAAGAAAACTAATCATAACATGTGTATCAATCCATTAATCTTCGAGTAAAGCTCGTGGTCACCTAAGACCTGTTCAAATCTTTCACTGTATGATATTTCCTCTTCATGATGTGCAAATCAATCTTCATCAGAACCCAAATATTTTTCCTGCCACTTATTGATTGTCAGATCATTCGGCCATTTGAATTCTTGTGTAGCTGCAAATTTTATAAGGTGACTTTTCCATCTATTATCCAGGAGGTTTCTAACATCCACCACAAACTTTGTGTATCCACTATCCAGCATGATGATCCCATCAAGTAAAGCATGGATTTTCTTGAGATTGATCTCCCCATCATCCTCTATATGTGTCAAGCATTTAGGAATCATTTGATCAAATTCTTCTCTCCATTCATCCATACCTTTTATCTTACTGTCATCTTTAAATATTGATGGACTGAAGATATATTTAATGGAGTCAAATACATTCCTACTTTCCACTTTTTTCCATATATCCACCAAATACTTGTACTCATCAATCACACCTTTCACCATTTCTTGTGTAGGCTTGAGCCTTGATGGGACATTTGGATCCATGTTTGTAGCTTTGTATAGAGTAGTCAGTATGTGATAAGTGGGTTGTCATCTCTTTTTGAGCTCTTCAAGGATAGGGGAGTTAACATTTATTTGCTCCAAAGCTTTAATTAGATCGTTGAAGCTTTCATGTAATCCATTTATCTTATCCTTCAATATCTTGACTCTATGTTCTAATATCTTCCTTAGAATCTCCATGATATGTTACTTGACATCCTCCATGTTATCTTTCTTTAGTTTATGAATTTCATCTTTCATTTGTTGTATCTAGGGATCCTTTTCCTAGACAGGTGGGTGATAGACAACTAATTCATCCCCTCTCACTGTGGTGGCCTACTAAAACTACTATTTTAACTTTACATTTTCAATAAACAACTTATTCACCTCATCATTTGACAATTTCAATATTTTATCATACTCATTAATCCTTTTCTCCATATTTTCAACTACATCCTTGGTGGACATTACATAATGTATGGTCATAGTGGCAGCTTTTATAGGAGTTGTATCCCTCATTGTTTTGACCATAGTTGATCCCCTCATTTCCTACACTACATCCAAAAGTTGAGGTTTCCTTGTACTTTTTTGTTTTTTCCATAGAGCAAGTGTTTGGGTAGTAGGGTTATACCCTATTCCTGAGACACCTTCATCTGAATCAAACTCTGCTACCAACATGGGGTCATCCTGTGCTTTGATCTAATCTAGAAGAAACACTTTAGATAGCTCCATCCCCAGTATAATTAGCATATCACTTTTTAATGCCATGTCTCTTACCTCTTGGGGGTGACATTAATGCTATCAACATTTAACTCTACAAATGTCTGAGCTTGGATTTCAGCCTATTTTGATTCATCAACTCCTATAAGATTGATTTTCAATCTATCATAAAATTGTTTCATTTTCATTTTAATCCAAAAGTCCTTAAATTCATTGGAATGGATAAAACTATCATCTTCCATAAACCTTAGGGAGGCTACTAGCCTCTCATCTTCTTTAATTTCATCAATTCCCTCCTCTAAAAGCTTGATCTTAGGATCATGAGGCTTTTGAATTCTTTGTTGTTCTTCTACATCCTTCATTTCAGTGAAAGCTATGACTGCTTCTTTTTTTTCATCATCACTTAAGTCATATTCAACCAATGGCTCAAACTTCTATTTCTTAGCTTGTGGTTCATGAGTAGGAGATGGAGGGGATGGATGTGTAGGTGATGGGGGTGGTGTCCATGATGTGGATGCCTCATGTGATGGTTGGTGAGGTGTGAGAAGTGGAATCAACCCTCATCTTGGGCCTTTTTGTATAACTGATAAAATTTATCAAGGATCATTTGCATCCTTTTCAGGAGGTTAGGTTCATTAGTGAAAAACTCTTTGAAAATTCTATCCTTCTCCTTCTAATTTTCCCACTGCATCATTGTTATCCACCTTTTTTTAGTCTATAGTACATTAGTAAAATACACCAGATTTCATATAATATCCTCCTTAGGGTCAAATTAATGCAATATGGCCCTCTTTGTCAGCAAGATTCTTCTAATCATGTTGATATGACCCTCTAGGCCACACACTCTTTCTTTTCCAGACTTGAGGGGATATTTAACCCTCATGAACCTCTGCAATTCTTCTAGCATATAAGATCTAATGGCCAATTCCTCAAATACTATCAAATCAAGAAAAAATGTTCCTTTCCTCTGATTCCTCATCAAATCATGTTCCATGCAAAGCATCTACCACATGAATTCTAGAAAACATACCTTTGAAGGTACAAACTTGGGCAAGATATGTGGTGCTTGGTTGCATCCGTATACTTTGATAATGGTGTGTTGTGGCATAAGGAACCAATCAACATAATTATGAGTACAACCTTGGTCTGGCCTAGACTATACAGGCCTCATTACTTTCATCAATGATCTTTAGGTAACCTTGGAGTTTGGTAACCAAGGGAATCTATCAATCTAATAGAAAAATCATCTCAAAATAGTACAAAATCACATTTTGTACATCTACTATCCCAGATATAATGCCAATTCTGCAGAGGGAGTCTTACTCCACTATCTTGTGTACACAATTTCATTCTTTTAGTCCACTTCATTTCATTTTGATACATGATTAAATGACACAACAAAGAATATTTCCTAAAGGCAATGGGATCCTTAGCCTCCTTAACTTGCAACAAACTCTCATGTATTTGTTCCTCAATTATAGATACAAAATCAAATTATACATTTGACTCAGAATGTTGAATTATCATTGCCATTCTCATCAATCCCATTGACATATGTTCCTCTCCATCTATCCCCAAGACTTGACACAATTCATGATAAGTGTTTTTGAAAAAAACCTAAAATTCTAAAATTGGGAAAGTCTCCACTTTAGAGGAAGGGATGGGGAGTATCCTGTTATTGTCACCCCTCTTCATGTGTAGGGGGAGCTCATCACTTCGGTATGTTCTTCTTAGCCTCCTATACTCCTGATCCAGTTTCACTAAATTTACCTTTGTTACAACTTGTTTATTCAGGTTAAAAAAATTGATGATAGCATCTCTTGAGACATTGACTAAGCACCCACCATTTGGAAGCCTAACAGTTTTAGTTGGGAAATGGTAGTTGCTAGAAAGGGCTTTGATTAGCTCAACAACAATGAAAACATTAGGGACAATTAACTTAGCCGAATGTAGGGTCCATGGGTTTGATGTCAGAACCTTGTCGTTCATTTTTTGGTAGAAGTACCAATAGAGGTTCCAACCTGACTGAGGTATAATGGGGCCCCTATAGCCTTGAACTAAGTCTCTAAAAAATTTCTTAGGTTCCTTGTCTACTAAACTAGGCAACAAGGAAAGGAACAAGGATTGCAATGATGGCTTACTAGTTTTGGCCTCATCCTTTTTAATTCCTACTTCACTTTTCTTTGGTGCCATTTTATGAAATCCATAGAGAGTGATGAGAAAAGCTTACCCAGTGATATAATTCTCCTTGAGGAATTCCCTTTACTTTTGCACTTTGAGCTTGTCTACAGCTTGATTTCAGCTATTGTGAATGAAAAATATCAACTTATTTCATGTATTTTTACACCAAGGTGCATTTACTCCTGAATCATAAATTTTCATAAATCAAATCTTTGTATCGAGCTCAATTTTATATTTTGATGTTGACTAATGTGATTGGTGTGCTTTAAATGACCCAACGACTAGTTTACCACACTACCTCATATCAATTTTCACTCCCTTGTGGTACCGTAGTTCCCCCTTAGTACATACATTCAATATACTGCTCTACTACGGACTATGTCTTGACCCCTCGAGGTATAGTGCTAAAGGGTGAAGGTTGCAGTGTATAGTAGTGGCTCCTTTTACCGTCATACCGCGAGCTACTTGGTAATGAGCTGCAGTAGAGAGGTATGATGTGTGGGTTATGAGGGATGGCCAATATGGAAGCGATATTGTGGTAAAGGGAAAAATTGACTTTATGGATGGCGATAATGTGACTTTTCATGAAATGATATAGGGAATTTTGGATTTTAATTGATAAATTCCTCAAAAAAAATTATGGTTCCAACATCCCCTTTAAGGAAGCCACCAAAAATTGACCCAGATAAGGATGAACATATAATACCTTGGAACAATGCACACCCTGGTGTAAATTATTGTAGACGAGGAGGGGGCAGAACCCCTAACTTCTATCGGAGATACTCAAAAGTATCTTTGCTCAATGGTTTTTTGAAAATGTCTACAATCTGCTCTTTTGTAGGAACACATTCATGTCTTGCCTCATTTTCCAATAACTTCTCTCTCAAGAAGTGATATCTAATGGATATATGTTTCATTCTGGAGTGTTGTACCAAATTCTTGGAAATTATTATTGCACTGGTATTATCACACATAATTGAGATCTGTTCTTCAAATGATATGCCAGTATCCTCCAGTGTTTGTTTCATCCACAATACTTGAGTGCAACATGAGGATGTTGTAATGTATTTAGCTTCAATGGTAGATAAAGATTCAAAATATTGTTTCTTACTTGACCAAGTAGCCAACCGGGAGCCAAGGAAATAAGCTCCACCACTTGTGCTCTACCTGTTATCAACACACTTGACCCAATCAACATCAGTATAAGCTTCCAAAGTGAAATATGAATCCTTTGGATACCATAACCCCATATCTTCTATACCCTTCAAATATCTAAAGGTCCTTTTTGCTGCAACAACATGTGATTCCTTTGGTTCTTGTTGAAATCTAGCTGTTAAAAAAATAGCATACATAATGTCTGGTCTAGTAGCAGTCAAATATAACAATCCTCTAATCATTGACCTCTACATACTTGCACCAACTTTAGATGAATCATCTTCTTTTTTCAACTTGCATCTGGTAACAATAGGTGTACAAACCAGTTTGGAGTTCCAATCCAAAATTCTTCAATAATTCCTTGGTATACTTATACTGAGAGATGAAAATTCTTTTGTTGCTCTGATTTACTTGTAGTCCTATCATAGAAATTTCAAATTCCTCCTATATTTCATTTGCAAATTTTCTACACATATCATCATTTCCTCCAAAGATTATGTCATCAACATAAACAACAAAAATAAACATTTGATCTGAGTGAATTTTGTAGTATAAATTACTATCAATGAATCGTTTGAAATCCTTATCCAATCAAGTACTTGTCTAATCTACCATACGGGCTCTAAGTGCCTACTTCAATTACATATAAAGCTTTCTTCAACTTGCAAACAACATCGGGGTTACTTAGGACTTCAATCCCTCTAGTTGCTCAATGTAGAGATTCTTCCTTTAGTTCTCCATTCAAGAATGCATATTTTACATCCATTTGATAGACTTTGAAATCCTTAAAAGCTGCAAAAGATAAGAATATCCAGATTGCTTCTATCCAGGCAACAAGGGCATATGTTTCTTCAAAGTCAATACCTTCAAGCTGAGTGTAACCTTTGCAAACCAATCTTGCTTTGTTTCTCATTACATTTCCATTTTCATCCAACTTGTTCTGGAATACCCACTTTATTCCAATTACATTTTTGTCTGCTAGTCTAGGCACAAATTCCCAAGTTTGATTTTTCTCTATCTAATCAAGCTCTTCTTTCATTTCCTTCACCCAATTCTGATCATTATATGCTTGTTCCACAGTATTTGGCTCAGTCTTCGAGAGTAGACACAATAATACTTGCTCTTGAGCTGCTTTCCTTCTTGTGACGATTCCCTTATTTTTATCTCCAATAATCTGGTTTTCAAAGAGTGGTTTTTCTATACATACTTTGGGGTTTTAGTTGTAGTTGTCAGAGCCTCCTCTGTCTCTTCTTCTTTCTTATCCTTCCTTTCTTTTTCATCATCTGATTCATATTCAACATGCCTATCAGGATTTCTCTGAATATCTTCATCTACTTTCACATTACTTTTCCACTATATCTTATTAGGTCTCTTGTTATAGCTTACCGATATGCTTTGCTTCTTGTAGATGTCGAAGAAAAATAATGCCTTCCTTAGCTCTACTATCAAAATTTCCAAAATTGTTGTCCTCATCTCTTCGGATGTAGCATTTGCTTCCAAAATTTTTGAAGTATTTTATAATGGAGTGTTACCTATTTTTCACTCCGAGCTCAAACAGGTAGAGCTGAATGAAGTTCATCATTTATAGGTACATAAATTTTTTCATGTTTGCTGATTAAGCGTTCATTGATCATCATTGAGATCATCTTACATATGAGTCATAGTTTTTGTGCAAATGTTTAAAACAAAAAATTGAGAAAATTTGCATAGTGATGCTTTTATTAATTTTGTGAAATGCTGAATCTCGCACAAGCCGCGAGAGTAACTGAGATTGTTTCTGACAATCAAGAGATGAATACAAAATTTAAATGCACAAGCTACACAGCTGAAAATAACATAAGAGTAAAGGAGAGAAGCAATTCATCATTGCCTGTAATGATGAATCACTTCATTGGTGCTTCTAGCCATCATGCCTCCAAGCAGCTGCAGCCTCGCTTCATCGTTCCATGAACCTGCAAAATTGTTAAGGAGATGGTATTAGAGTTATACTCTAAGAAAATGGTGAATTATTTTTTGCCTTATGCCTATGCTAAAGACAGTAATGTAACTTGCGTTAAACCGAGCATTCATCAGATAATTGCAAAAGATTGAGAGGAAAGACATAATTCAATGGAAGCTTTCAACTTCTTTTATTTTGCTAACATGTTTGTTTCAATGTGCAGGAACAGGTCATCATGCTCGAGTTCATTTCATCAGATATGTGGAGTAAAACGGGCTCCCACAAGGGTTGAGCCTGGCATATCAAGAGGATACCTCTCATTTCACATCATTATTTAAGAGTTATTATGTATTTCATTACAGTCATCAACCTTTGTCTCATTTCGACATAATAGAACAGGTTGAGCAATTTTCTTTTGCTCAAAAGGCACAGTAAAGTAGCATGTCAGTTGAGCATTGATTACGTTTATCAGCTCTTGTTTTAGCTCTGCCTCTCATTCACATTCACAATTTTGATGAGACATTGAGTTCCTTTTCATTAAAGGATAAACAAGGGATTCAACATCTTATTTTGTTTCTTACAACGTCAAGTGCATGCACAGTTTACAGAAAACTCAAGATAACAGTTTAACTTCAACATTATGAGAAGAATTCCCATGTTTAGCAAAGAACAATGAGTGAAAGGAGACAGTAAGCTGATTCATACATTGAGCTGGGTAAATGAAAGTATTACATTCATAGGTAGAAGGAGTGTTGTCCCAGAAAATGCATGATACCTTGAAACTTTTGTTTGAATCAAAGATGAGAAAACAACAGAAAAGTACAATACTTATTAATTTGCTGAGTGTGATGGTGAAAACACATTCGATGGTACACACAGTAAGAGCAAAGCATCATAATTTATCACGGTGCGTAGTACAAATTGCTAGAAAATATGTGATAATGACTACAAATAGGAGCATCCTTGTCAGTAACTTTGAAGGACAGTGAGAAGTTTGAACTGGTAGAGCAGCAACAAAGTATGCAAAATGAGAGGATATTAGAGCTGGTTTTCATCATGAGTCATCATTGTATTTGAATTTCTATGTGTTATATAATGAGTGAGCATTCAGATCGGTTTTAGACTTTCATTTTTATGAAATAGCAAAAAGAGAAAGCATTAACAATAAAAGAATGGCTCAGTATCAAGACAGTCTTGCGCATTTTCAATCTTCTTATCAGTTACGAAATGTTGAGAATCTGTCTCATTTAAATAGTGTTGTATTTGATTTTCTAATGAAACAAGTTCTACAGGCTTGTAGTGTGTAAGGAAGTATGTTTTACAAGGAAAGAAAAAGTTAAATCTTCATCTATAGTCAGTATCAAAGAAACAATGTACAAAAATTCTTTATTGTTGTCTTGAGGCTCATCAAAAGGAATTGTTAAGGCATGCCTTGCCATACAAACATAACTACAGCCATGAAGGCTTTGTTCTAAAAAAACATGAAATATGATGAGACAAAAATACCCAGATCTAATATCATTCATGGTGGCCTGGGGAGATGTTCATATAACAGTCTCTGCTTAGGAATAAGGATTCTTTTTAAGAATACAAGATTTATTGTCACCTATGTCAGGTTTTCCTCTGTGCAATAAGATACAATGAAAGAAATACAAGTGCAGCGTAACAAATCAAATACATCACATATACCCAGATGGAAATAATAATAGCCATGGCCTGGAGAGGCATTTTTACACATACCCAGATTGGGTTTCAAGGAGGATATTACAAATTCTTCAAGGTTCATTTTAGAAATGCAAGAGATGCTATAAGAGACTGTCATGGATACCTAGTTTGAAGAAGTTATAGAGAATGAAGGATTGTAATGCAAAAAGCAAAGCAAGGTAAGCACATCCAGAGTTTTTGTAAGGACCAGATACAGAATATATAAAATTTGAAACTATGGCACAGGAGCTGCATGATTGGATGCGGCTTGTTCAATAAGATTCATTGGTAATAGATTACAACCTTTGACTTGGGATAAAATCAAAATATAGCTCTCTAACCACATAGTTTTCTTTTAGAATAATAAATGCCCAAAAGGTAAATGTCTTTCAATGGCGGCTAATACAGATACGAATGCCTGTAACAATGTGGAAAAAATCTCTTTCTTCGGCTAGTATACAGTAAATATCAACAACGGAGACACTCAAAACACGTGATGCCTATTTTATAAAGGAGCTTACCTCTTTTTCTGACAGGAGAAATCTCAGATTTTCTTCTTTCTTTTTTGATCTCCAACGAGAAAGAGAAGTCGACAGGCAAACTACAAAAGAATGCATCAGAAATCACTCATAGTAGCGGCCAGAAATCTTCAGAATTTGCTAAAATATAGTCAAGATACCTTCAGATTGTTACTAAGAAGTCACCCTGTGAAGTTCAGTAGGTTTCGGCCAGAAAACAATAAGTGTGATGAAGTTTTGAGCTCATGCATTAATCAGAAACCCTAGCAGTGGCGGTCGTTTTCCTTCCAGAAGTTTCTATATGTGAGAATGATAATGTTTTTAGGGTTCGATGCTTTTTGGTCATGTTCTCCAAGTCAAAAAATCCCTAAATCATGTGATCGACCTTTTATAATTATTGAAGAAACGATATGGTCAGTTTTTAGTATGCTTTGTTGTCGGCTTTGTAATTATTGAAGGAATAATATGATTGATTTAATTAAATGCATGGTGGTCGACTAGCTTCAAAGAGTTAGGCTTTTATTTTAGCTTTATGTCTTGTGTTTGCATTATTCAATGAAGACTAATTTATTAAATGATTCACTATAAGTCATTTAATAAATTAGTCATTTTAAACATGCAAATAAAAGATATTTTATGAGGATAGGTGTACTATAAATCCATGCATAGAACAAGCAAAGTTAACTGAAAGAGTGAGATATTTTTATCATGCACATGATAATAGGGTTGGAGTTTCAGTTCTATGGGCGGATTGATATAAATGAGGCAATTTTTTGCATGCTTTGGCCCATATTTTCAGGGAGTTGCACTTCAGTTGGAATAGTGCATGTTTCAGTTATGACTTGGCAGTGAGTTTGAGCTTGATTGGACTTATTTTTGCATGGTTTTGGGCTTCTTTTTCAGAGATATTTTCTTCTGCTCGGATTTGGCTTTGGAGTTATCACCCTTTCTTGGAGTTGGACTTTTAGTTCTTTTTTGCATGCCTTTTGGAAAGACTTTTTGTATATATTGAAAAACTTAATTGTTTTTCTGGCTAGTTCTTGTTTTCTGCCTTTGCCTTCAGCAAAGAAGATTATCTTGTAACTCAACATTTTTACAAATTAATACAGCAGTGTTTTTTACAGGTTCAAATCGTGTTATTGCAGAGAATTCCTTCAAGTTTCAGTATTTTAGAATTTGCCTTCAAGTTTCAAGCATCTTTGTCATGTGGGATTGATCAAGTAATTATTGTGTTGAGTTTATGAAACCTTTAAATATTTCTGTCTCCTTAGTGAATTTTGTATGCATCCAAGTTTAAATCTACTAGTTAAACATTGTGCTAATCAATAATTGAACAGTCTAGTTGTGGAAATCATATTTTCCTTCTGTGATTGTTTCTTTAACAGCCTTTGTTTAAAACATTCAAGTGTTTAAACTTCCAGATCTAGTTATGCGAATGAAAATAGTGAGTAATTGTTCTGTGAGTTAAGTTTGCATGTTGAATTCTTCGGTGCATCACCATAGTTAAAGTTTCATAGTTTAGAATTCAGACTTAGTCTTTCTACCTCTTTCCCAGCCAAATCAGTTAGTTTTAGGAGTTTTTTCATCAGGGAACCAGCCCTCTTTGGAGATTGATTCTCAAAATTAGGTAACCCACAGGCCTGAGAATCATTCTATGTTTCAACAGATTGCTAGATTTAAATAATCGAGCGTTCGGGTGCAATCTGATTGACAACAGTTTTTGGCATGCCCGGTGGGACTCTGAATCACTTTTCAGAGCAAAGTTTTTACTGTTCAATGCTGCTGTTTGGTATATGTAGCAGTTTATTCCAGCCTTTCAGAGGATTATTTTCATATACCTGGCGACTCTGTTTCTCAGTTTTAGCAGATCAAGTGCACATAGCTTATGAGAAAAATTCAGACATGAAGTTCTTCTTCGTTTGAGTACTTGCAACTATCTTCCCCAAAAAGAATAGGGAGGACAGCCAAGCGAACATCTGGTAAATCTATAAGAAAGCGATTAGTTTCTCCGATTCAAAGAGCAGAACCAATAGTTTATACATCGAAAAGAAGAGACAGATCGTTAACAAGGCAGCCAAGTTCTTTCTCAGCTTCACCAAGTTACAAAGTACCGGTTCAGCCTATACTGATTATACAAGCAGCAAATTTTAGAACAACAGCAATTCTAATGGCAGCTAGAGCACATGCTTTTGTTCCGTTTGATGGGGGCAGCCCGTTAGATCTGGGTCTGCATGATGATATACTAGTAGTAGCACTCAAAAGTCTACCTTTCTTCACTGGTGAAGATCAGACTACGCCCATTGAATATATTAGAGACGTAGCCTCGTTATGTGGAGTTCACCATGTGACTCAAGAGAACGTGGCCTTGAGATTGTTAGCAACATCATTCAAGGGGAAAGCATCTCAGTGGTTTTGTGGCTTACCAGTTCGTAGCGTTCCAACATGGGATGACTTAGGAGACAAGCTGACAAAGCAATTTTTAGATAAGTCCGATCATTTATCTCTAGTTGAACAAATGACGATTATTAAGAGAGCACCACAAGAAAAAATGATGGACTTTAATTTTAGATTCCAAAGGACATGGGATCAAATTCTGGCAATGGTAAGGCCCACTCCTAACCACGCTTTTCTGTATTTTCTTAGATCATTGCATAGTGATATTGCCTTGATGATACAGTCAATGGGTGGGTTAACCTTACCAACAACATATGACATTGCCATTAGAACTGAAAATAGCCTCATACAAGCTGGTAAACTTGCCCCAAGATCCCCTATGCCAATTTTCCCTGAGGTACAGCCATTTATGCCCATTCATGTACCTCCAATAGCCGCTATACCTGCTATTCCAGCCTTAGGTTTCCAAGTAGCAGTACAAAATAATGTTATTCCAACAAATTCTGATTTGCAAGGTCTAAAAGATACCCAACAGTAGCTAATGAATGACCAATAACAAATGGCCAAGTTACTTCAAACTGTGAGTAACAATTTGGTAAGTCTTAAAAATCAGCAAGGTCAAAATTTCAGGCCTAATCAGTCATCCTTTTAAGCAAATAGCCCTGCCTATCAAGTTGATTACCAGGGATAGAAGATGAATTTTAACTTTAGGCCTAATCAACCACTTAACCCAGCTACTACTAGCTCTTCAAAAGAGCTGATGCCAATACAAAACAACTTAGCGCAGGATTATGTTTGGTGTTATCCATGCAATCAGCCTCATAATCAGGCTACTTGCATGAACGGGGTGATTAATCAAGCACTCATAGTGCAAA
>VDFB02179529.1:117782-145408 GCA_007258455.2 Sequoia sempervirens
TAACCCTTAAACCCTCTACCCTATACCCTAAACCCTTAACCCTTAACCCTTAACCCTTGAACCCTCTACGCTATACCCTAAACCCTAAAGCCTTAACCCTTAAACCTTTTACCATATACCATTAACCCTTAGGTCTATGTGTACACAAATCATATATCGTATTCAAATCAAATATCTGATTTGAATTGGATATCTGATTTGTAGAACTAAAATCATGCCATTACAAAACATTTTAAAATGTTTTTCAAATCAGATATCAAATTGTATCAGATATTAGATTATAATGGATATCAGATTTTTGGGCCATAGAAAAACCCCATGTGGGTCATTTTGTGCATTCCAACAGACCCTACATTTTTTTTGTAGGCTTTGCATGCGACAAGCATGTGGTTTTAGACAAGAAGAGACAAAGATCAAATTTTTGGAGCATCTTCTACTCAAATTTTTCATAAGCAATTCTTTTTTAGCATCTTTATTAGGTATAATGGGGAGCAGCAATTGTTGGAAGAAAAAAATGTAAGAGAAAGCTTACAAAAGAACAAATTGAAGGATATAGACAAAGAGATAGAGAAGGTCATAGGAAGAGAATACAAGGTATGTTAAATATTGGTGAACTTGACCCCTATGGTCTTTCAAGTGAAAAGGAAATTGAATATGTTCAAGGTGAAAATGTTGGAATTGAAGATGTTGAACATGTTATTCAAATTGGGAATGAAAACATTGAAATTGATAATGAAAATGTTCAAGGTGAAAATGTTGGATTTGAAGATGTTGAACATGATATTGAAATTGGGAATGAAAATATTGAAATTGATAATGAAAATGTTCAAGGTGAAAATGTTGGATTTGAAGATGGTGAACATGATATTGAAATTGGGAATGAAACTATTCAAATTGATATTGAAAATGTTCAAGGTGAAAATGTTGGAAATGAAGATTTTGAACATAATATTGAAGTAATTATAAATTATGTTTCACCAGATTACATGAGAAATGAAGAACCTTGTGTTGAAGAAAGACACATTCCAAATTCAAGACCTTCAAGAACCCCTAAATGGTTACTTGAAATTGAAGAGAACATAATAAACAATTTTGAAGGCAAGAGGTCAACATGAACTATTCGATTGTGGGATAGAAGACTTTTCAACCAATATTTTAGTGATAAGATATTGACCGAGCAATGCCAACTTTTTGTACAATTGCTAAAGATGCAAAAGATGATACCTTTTCTAGCCAAATTGAAGATTCATGTGAATAAGAAGACCAAAAAAAATTCTATAATTGTCAAAGATGTTTTTAATGCTCTCAAGTCTATTAGAAAAAATAACAAGGAAAAGGATAAGAGAGTTGCTCGGAGAGTCATTACAACCACTCTAGTAAGCCATCAATTAAAAAAGGCTCACTTTATGAGACAAACTTGTATTTATTTTGACATAAATCATAAAACTTTGGATAGAGCACTCGCAAGAAGATAAAGAATAGATGATCCTCTTCAAAATGATACATGGGCTTTTGTCGGGAGGCTTCCAAATGTTGATAAGAAGCTAACTGATAATGTAAACCAGGTAATTCAACAATTTTGGTATGATAACTCTAGAGTATCACCCAATACAAAGGATGTTTTAAAGTTAAGAATTGGCAATCAAGATTGTACGCCGCATCGTAAACATTTCTTGGAATCAAGCCAAACAATGTTGTTCAAAAAATTTATTGATACACATCCAAATATGGAAATCTCGCAAAGGAATTTTGAAGGTTTGAAGCCATTTTATTGTGTGCCTCTTAAGATTTGTAATACTTGTTGCAAATACCATGTGGATTTTTCAATGTACCATGAGCTATTATGCTATATCCATTCTACTTTGCATACTAATGAAATGTTGTAGGAGTGTGGTACAATGCATCTTCTGAAATCATCAAGGGACTTGCTAGATCTATTTTTATGTTCTAGAGATGATGGTTTCTTTTTCTATAGAAATTATTGTTTAAATGCGAAGTGCTCACAATGTGGTGGCTTGTCAAATTTTGTTCAATGTTTTCATGGGAGTTCCGAACATGAATTTGGAAAGAATCTTGTTGAGAAAAAGAGATATGAGATAGTCAAATATACTCTGCAGAGTGGAGTGAAGGTACTAGATGTGAGTTGGTTACAAAAGAATGCAGTGTTGCTGATTTTATTTCAGATTTTAAGGACAATATTTTCTACAAGTATGCAAGGCATAGTCATAGGTCTTAGTGGTTGGATCAACAATTTAGGATGTGTAAGGACTCTTTTCTGATTGGCACTATTATATCAGCGGTTGATTTTGTAGAAAACTACACATTACAACCACAAAATGAGGTACAATCTTAGTATTACAATTCCATTCAGATTACTATTTTTGTCCACATAACATTTAGACATGCACCTAATAGTATAGAGGAGGATCGAAAGATAATCAGAGAGTATCATTTTTATATGAGTGATGATAGATCTCACTCATCCGAGTATGTCCAACATTGTTTCAAGAATTTTTTTGAGTTCATACAGGAGCATGATATAGCACTGGGCTGACATCTCATTGGGTGAAATAATTGCATAGGTCAATTCAAGAATGCTAGTATGTTTTATTGGTTGAGTAGAATGCATGTAGAGAGGGGTCAAATAATTGCATAGGTCAATTCAAGAATGCTCGTATGTTTTATTTGGAGGGTTTTTGAAGTTGGACATGGGAAAGGGGAGCATGATGGAGTAGGTGCATGCATAAAGAGAGCTCTAGTTAAGGAGCAATTGAAGATTTTAGGAGAAAAATTCAGTGATGAACGTGCTATTGTTGATTGGTGTAGTTCAACATTGTCACAAGGAGGACACTTGATTCAATAATGTGCAGATTCTTTTGGTTGGTTGAGGAGGGTACAGTGGGAGGAAGATTGTATTGTCATACAATCAAGGATTCTTCAAAGATACATTCATTTCAAAGCTCAGATGCAGGCACATGGACCATTTGGACACAAGAGTTGGCTTGTTTTTGTTAGAGTTGTATTCAGTGCGAGTGGGATCAATGCAAGTCAAGTGAGTGGGTGGATACATGGGTTCCACAATATCTAACTCCTTTATCTTAAACAATATCCATGACAAATGACACAATGGAAAGTTCAGTTGATTACAACCAACTTTCAGATCTACTATAGCCAGGACATGCTTTTGCAGTTGTTGCACTGCAGGGGAATGAAGAGAGATTAGACTATTGGTTGGCTCGATGTGTGTGGGTAAAGCATAATTGAACACAATTGATGGAAGATGATGATGGTTTCATGTATCCTACAGGTTTAGTTGTGGTTTTGAACATACATGATTAGAAAGAATGGTATACCTACAATTGAAGACTACAAGAAACACAAAACCATTCTTATGTATTCGCACCTTTTTATAGCAAAAAATGTTAAGTTGTTGAAGCATCATGCTAGACCAAAGACAAAAAAACTATGGATACTTAGTAATGTTGATCATGAAGCAATATTGGATACTCTTAATCAAAGAGATGACCCTTCAGTCACACTTGAATAGAATTTTAAAGAATGGAAGGTACAATGCTTACATTCATTATGCTTAAGTTCATTAGTGTTCTTTATTTAATACTGATATTTTGTATACTATTGCAATGTAGGTGTCTTTAATAGTGATATTTTGTATGGACTTTTGGGATATTTTTGGCATGATTGATCATGGACCTACTACAACAATGGCCAACTCTGATCCTTTCAGAGAGGTATGTGATAGATTACAACAATATAGATTGGTTATTCTAAGCATCTTTTATTGTTTTCATTACAATCTCATCATATTTTGTGTCATTTAGAATAATATAGATTGGTTATTCTAAGAATCTTTTATAGTTTGCATCACCAATTCATCATCATTTAGGTTGTTTAGATTAATATAGATTTGTTAGTCTAAGCATCTTTTCTATTATGACAATATAGATTTCTCATTTTCCCATTTTTTGCAATATTCCTGGCATGATTGATCATGGACCTGCTGCAACAATAGACAACTCTAATCCTTTCAAAGAGGTATGAGATAGATTACAACAATATAGATTGGTTATTCTAAGCGTCTTTTATCTCATCATATTTTGTGTCATTTAGAATAATATAGATTGGTTATTCTAAGCATCTTTTATAGTTTGCATCACAGATTCATCATCATTCAGGTTCTTTAATATAGATTTGTTATTCTAAGAATCTTTTCTATTGTGACAATATAGATTTCTCATTTTCCCACTTTTGCGATATTTTTGGCACGATTGATCATGGACCTGCTACAATAATAGCCAAATTTGATCCTTTCAGAGAGGTATGCGATAGATTACAACAATCTAGATTGGTTATTCTAAGCATCTTTTATAGTTTACATTACCATCTCATCATATTTTGTGTCATTTAGAATAATATAGATTAGTTATTCTAAGCATCTTTTATAGTTTGCATTACGAATTCATCATCATTCGGGTTGTTTAGATTAATATAGATTTTTTAGTCTAAGCATCTTTTCTATTGTGACAATATAGATTTCTCATTTTCCCACTTTTACAATATTCCTAGCATGATTGATCATGGACTTGCTACAACAATAGCAAGCTTTGATCCTTTTAGAGAGGTATGCGATATATTACAACAATATAGATTGGTTATTCTAAGCGTCTTTTATAGTTTGCATTACCATCTCATCATATTTTGTGTCATTTAGAATAATATAGATTATTTATTCTAAGCTACCTTGATGGTTTGTATAGGAAAATTTTGTAAAATTTGAATTTTCAAATGTGAAACAATGTTAAAGGGTCATAACTGTGTATGGACATAATCTATATCCAGTGATGTTTTTTGAAATATGGGTCAAATGTCTGGAATTGTATAAATGGTATGTTTAAAATGTAAAGGGGTATGTATTTTGGAAACTCATAGGTTGAATTAGTCATACAGGTGTATGCTTTGTTATTGTTATTGGGCCAATTCTGTAATAAATTTTTGTACTTAATCGAGCTACAACCGAAGGTTTTCTTCCTGGTTCTTTCCTATTAGTATGCTCATTTGAACTAGGTTTTGTAATATCTCCTATTTATATATAATAAATTATAGTTGTTTTCCACTTTTTCTCCTTAAATCCAACTTGGGTGCAACTTCATTTTTAGCAACTTTCATGAGGTTTTTAAGGAAATCAATGTTTCCAACCTTTCCACACCCTATAAAATCATCAAACATGTCTATTAGGACCTACAAAAGCTTGATCCAACCTTAAATCTTGCTGCCCCCATGTTTCATTGACATTAGCAAGTTGTAACCACCATTTTTCACCTAATTTCACTCATTTTTGCCATGCATGGCAACTCACCAACTCAAGTACTGACCTTTCCAGCTCTCTAAACCCCAATAGTCACCTTATATAGTCCTAATAAAATCTACCATGGCCATACCATCTAGCTACAAACTGAACAATAGATGGTATGGCCTTTTAGCACTTTGGACTCTTAAGGGAAATTGCTAGTCCAATGTAGCTCAGAGTGATTTAGCATATTTGGGTGCAAAAGAGGACCATACCTAGCGTAAATGTACCCATCCAGACGTGTTGGAAGAGTCCATTTGGTCGTACGAGTTGCAAAATGAAAGTTGCACCACTTTGCAACTTTACACTGCTTGCATCTGACAACTTTTCCCTCAACTGAAAACTTGCTACCACGGGAAAACACCTCCGAGATAGAAAAAATTGAGAGAGGTTATTGTAGATGGGCCAAACATGATCCCATAGCCTCAAATTAAGAGTCTATAAACATCACGGTTTCTGAGAAATAGCCCTTCAAAGATTGCTTCCTTTTAGCACTTTGAACTCTTAAGGGAAATCACCGGTCCAATTTAGCTTAGAGTGATTCGGCATATTTGGGTACAAAAGAGGACCATACCTAGCGTAAACATACCCATATGAATGTGTTGGAACAATCTGTTTGGTTGTACAACTTGCAGAATGAAAGTTGCACCACTTTGCAACTTTACACTGCTTGCATCTGACAACTTTTCCCTCAACTAAAAAACTTGCCACCACAAGAAAACACCTCCGAGCTAGCAAAAACTGAGAGAGGTTATTGTAGATGGGCCAAACAAGATCCCATATCCTCAAATAGAGAGTCTACAAACATCACGGTTTCTAAGAAATAGCCCTTCAAAGATTGCTGCCTTTTAGCACTTTGGACTCTTGAGGGAAATCGTCAGTCCAATGTAGCTCAGAGTGATTCGGCATATTTGGGTGAAAAAGAGGACAATCCCTAGTGTAGAAATACCCATCTGGATGTGTTGGAATAGTTCATTTAGTCATATGAGTTGTTGAATGAAAGCTACACCACTTTGCAAATTTACACTGCTTGCATCTGACAACTTTTTCCTCAACTAAAAACTTGCCACCATGGGAAAATGCCTCTGAGATAGAAAAAATCGAGAGAGGTTATTGTATATGGGCCAAGCATGATCCCATAGCCCCAAACAAAGATTCTATAAATATCACAATTTCTAAGAAATATCCCTTCAAAGATTACTTCCTTTAAGCACTTTGGACTCTTAATGGAAATCATCAGTCCAATGTAGCTCAAAGTGATTCAGTGTATTTGGGTGCAAAAGAGGACCATCCCTAGTGGAAATGTACCCATCCGAATGTGTTGGAACAGTTTGTTTGGTTGTACGAGTTGTAGAATGAAAGTTGCACCACTTTGCAACTTTACACTACTTGCATCTAACAACTTCTCCCTCAACTGAAAACTCGCCACCACGGGAAAATGCCTACAAGATAGAAAAAATAAGAGAGGTTATTGTAGATGGGTGAAACAAAATCCCATAGCCTCAAACAAAGAGTCTGTAAATGTCATAGTTTTCAAGAAATAGCCCTTCAAAGATTGCTACCTTTTAACACTTTAGACTCTTAAGGAAAATCGCTGATCCAATGTAGCTCAAAGTGATTCGGCATATTTGGGCACAAAAGAGGACCATCCCTAGTGTAAATGCAACCATCTAGATGTGTTGGAATAGTTTGTTTGGTTGTACGAGTTGCAGAATGAAAGTTGCACCACTTTGCAACTTTACACTGCTTGCATCTGACAACTTTTCCCTCAACTAAAAACTTGCCACCACGAGAAAATGCCTTCGAGATAGAAAAAACCGAGAGAGGTTATTGTAGATGTACCAAACACAATTCCATTTCCTTAAATGGAGAGTCTTTAAACATCACGGTTTCCAAGAAATAGCCCTTCAAAATTGTTTCCTTTTAACACATTAGACTCTTAAGGGAAATCATTGGTCCAATGTAGTTCAGAGTGATTCGGCATATTTGGGTGCAAAAGAGGGCCATCCCTAGTGTAAAAATACCCATCCAAATGTGTTGGAATAGTTCATTTGGTCGTGAGAGTTGTTGAATGAAAGTTGCACCACTTTGCAACTTTACACTGTTTGCATCTAACAACTTTTCTCTCAACTGAAAACTTGCCACCACGGGAAAATGCCTTTGAGATAGAAAACACCGAGAGAGGTTATTGTAGAGGGACCCAACAAAATCTCATAACGTCAAACAAAAAGTTTGTAGGTATCACAATTTTTGAAAAATAGTCCATCAAAGATTGATGCCCTTTTGCATTTTGGACTCTTAAGGGATTTCATCGATTGAATGTAGCTCGAACTGCTTTAGCCTATTTGGGTTGTGAAAGGGGTCCATACCTAACCTAAACATAACCATCTAGATGTGATGGAATAGTCGGTTAGGTCATACGACTTGTAGAAAAAGATTTATTTAGGCACTTACAAGTAGTTTTCAGCCTCCAACTGAACTCCAACACTGGTTTTCATGTGAAAAAAAGCCATGAGACCATAGCTTGTTGCTTTCATTTTAATGGAAACTAGTGGGAAATAGAGTTAACTTCTTCACAGATTTAGCATTTGAGATTGTAAGAAGACATCAAAATGGCTAGTGTACTAAATAAATTCTTATGATTTCTGAAGAATGCTAATAACACTACTCAGTTGGCTTCTTTTTTCAAAATCATACAAATTGAACCTTGGCATCAATAGACTCTGTCTATCAAGCTACCACAATTCAAGTTTCAACGATGAATATTTATCATGCATGTTTTAAATGACATTCAAGTCTATGGTGGTTTT
This sequence comes from Sequoia sempervirens, assembly GCA_007258455.2. Taxonomy (NCBI): domain Eukaryota; kingdom Viridiplantae; phylum Streptophyta; class Pinopsida; order Cupressales; family Cupressaceae; genus Sequoia; species Sequoia sempervirens. The sequence goes on from VDFB02179529.1 coordinate 125,958, forward strand.
GTTGTTTATATTATGTTATGTGATATTCTAATCCTAATTCATGCTTCTAGGTTGCATATATATATATATATATATATATTTTTACATGTTTTTTACTAATGAACCCAAAACGAACCGAACCACCCCCAAATTTTTTTTAGCCGAACTGGTGAACCAAACCCCCCAAACCCGAACATGTAACTTAGTTTGTAAGTCAGTTATTGGGAGTTGGTCGATTATTTTGTGTGGGGGAGAGCCTTAAAAAAGGTTGAGGAAGTCATTTTGGGGATTGATGAATGAAATTTTCTGAAGAATAAAAAGATCATATTGAGTTACTTTGCAAAAACTATGGTTTCTATAGAAAAAATCTGTGTTTTCTCCATTGTTCAACCCCTACACAACAAGTAAATGGTTTCATAGCATGTGGAATGAGGGGCATCATGATTGAGACCCCTTTAAAGTTGGTTTGAGTGCTTTCTTTTCATTTTTTGTGAGTTTTGTGCCAAGTTTTCTCAAGGCGGGTAGTGAACCCAGATTTTGGATTTTGAGTAAATTATGAATTATTGAAGCCCTCCACCTACTATACCTTTCATTTGGCAAGCAAGTATATATATATATATTGTGTGTGTGTCGAGGCCAAATGAAATGGCCCTAAGGGTGCTATCAGTCATGTGTGCGAGCTCCTCCTCAGATATCAACTGTTAAATAGACCATGTAAATAAATATTAGTACTTTATACTATCTCTTATTAATATTCATTTAAAAAAAAATGTAAGTTATGAATTTACAACTTAAATCTTACTTGTGTCACTATTCCAATGTCCCCCTCTCTAGCAAGAGAGGACTCTGTATTGTGCACTCCACTCCCCTACATCTAATCTATAATGTCCACATCATGGAGGTCATAATCATAAGTGTCCAAGGGATGCTTGGCGGGCTGTACAAGAGGACCCAAGCATATTTGGTGGCACATAGAACAAGTATGTGGCACAAAAATATGTGGACTTGATGAGGATGACACAACAACACTCGAGCCATTGCCAACATCACCAGAATGTGGCTGAGCTACTGTAGAAGCATGCAAAACCAAAAGACCACTCAAAGAGTGAATAGCCTAGATAGTCTATGTGGCTACATCCTACATAATATCTGGATGATATATTAGAGGTGGTGGAGGAAGGGGAGGAGGGGAAACATATGGGCGCGAGACTACTCTAACTACCCTTGGTCTATCCTAGGGCATACCTCCACCAACGCCCTCGAAGGGTTTAATGTCAAAGTAATTGATATGATGCCCTAACAAAAACTCAACATATAATTTTTTAATAAAGTAAAATGGTATATCACAATTTTTGTTCAGTGGTTTATCAAAAACCATACACCAATGATCCCAAAAGTTATCTATAATGTCCCTATGCATGCACCATTTTATAGAAAATTTTGGTTTATTAACATTAACTAGCAAACTAGTGTGGGGTTAACAAATAAAGAGGCTATTTGGGCTTTGGTTATTTCGAGATCTTTCACATCATCATAAGACAATCCACATGTGTAATATTCCCTCATGTTTTCTCGCCATGAATGAAAGGCATTATGTTGGGTGGAGAGGGTTTCTATATTTTTAATTATTTCCTTCAATGTGTTTGACATCTCAGATAATAGAGGGATTCTTGTATAAACATAAAAAATGCCCCTTGATTGCTGCAATTTTTCACCAATTAAGCCTTCAATTGATGGCTGCAGAGGTGGTGGAGCATTTGGCATTTGTGCATTTTCATTCTTAGTTTGTGGATCATTTGGAATTTGTGAATTTTCATTCTCAATAGCCATAATGCCTGATCAAAGTTAAAAATTAATTAATCTAATTGAAATTAGACAATATAAATGAAATATTGTTAAAATACCCTAGCTTTTTAAAAAAATCCAAAAAAACCCCTACTTTTTAACTTGAAAATCTATAAGATTCTCTATTTTTTAATAAAAATACAAATTTTTAATCAAAATCTATAAAAAAACATTCATTTTTAATCAAAATCCATTCTAAACTCAAGTTTTTCATAAAAATCAATCAAAAACCCTATTTTGAAAAAAAATCCATAAAAAACTAACTGAAATTATACAAATCTAATTCAAAATTTGATTAAAGCAAAACAAAATCCAAAAACTCACCTTTCAAATTAGATATCAGCTAAATCGGATATCTGATTTGTGAAAATCCTCCTTACTATGTGTCTGCGGCCTCTATACAAATGCTAAATGATTTTAACAACCATATATATATATGTGCCTCAAATCAAATATCTAATTTGGATCAGATATCCAATATGGAAATCTTGGTTTGGGCATTGCTTTGGAGCAATGTACTGACACCCAAACCACAAAAAAGTCAACTCGGCGTTTTCACGTTTTTGGGTCAATAAAAAACGTAATTTTTTTCCCATTGCCACTTTTTGGCCCATCATGATCCTACACATACCCACTGTTAGCAAATCCATTTTGAAATCCTTATCCAATCAAGTACTTGTCTAATCTGCCATACCAGGCTCTAAGTGCCTACCTCAATCCGTATAAAGCTTTCTTCAACTTGCAAACAACATCTAGGTTACTTCCGAACTTAAATCCCTCTAGTTGCTCAATGTAGAATTATTCCTTTAGTTCTCCATTCAAGAATGCAAATTTTACATCCATTTGATAGACTTTAAAATCCTTAAAAGATGCAAAAGCTAGGAATATTTGGACCACTTCCATTCGAGCAACAAGGGCATATGTTTCTTCAAAATCAATGCCTTCAATCTACGTGTAACCATTTCAAACCAATCTTTCCTTATTTCTCATGACCTTTTTGTTTTCATCCAACTTGTTCCAGAATACTCATTTTGTTCCAATTACATTTTTGTTTGCCAGTTTGGGCATAAGTTCCCAAGTCTTATTTTTCTCTATCTGATCAAGCTCTTCTTTCATTTCCTTCACCCAATTTTGATCATTGGATGCTTCTTCCACAATCTTTGGCTTAGTTTCTAAGTGTAGACACAATAATACTTTCTCTTGAGCTGCTTTGGTTCTTGTGATGATTCCCTTATTCTTATCTCCAATAATCTAGTTTTCTAAGTGGTTTCTCTATACATACCTTGGGGTTTTAGTTGTAGTTGCCAGAGCTTCCTTTGTCTCTTCTTCTTTTTTATCCTTTTCTCATTTGTCATCCAAGTCATCTGATTCATATTCAATATGCCTATTAGGATTTCTTTGAACATCTTCATCTACTTTCACATTCCCACTTTCAACTATCTTGTTTAGTCTCTTGTTGTAACATTGATACACTTTGCTTCTTGTGGAGTAACCCAAAAATTTGTCTTCTTCAGCTTTACTATCGAAATTTCCAAGATTGTCCTCATCTCTTTGGATGTAGCATTTGCTTCCAAAAAATTTGAAGCACTTTATTGTGGGAGCTCTTCCATGCCATAGCTCATATGATGTCTTTCCATATTTCCTCTGAAATAGTACTCTGTTAAGAGTAGATACTGCTAGGTGTATCTCTTCTCTCTAGTATACCTATGGTAAACCTTCTTCCATGATCATTGTTCTAGCTACTTCTTGAACTGTTCAGTTCATTTTTCCACTACACCATTTTGTTTTGGTGTTCTAGGGGTGGATAGCTATCTTTTAATGCCATGTTTTCATAGAAATTGTTGAATTCATTAGAAGTAAACTCTCCTCCTCTATCAAATCTTAAACACTTGATTCTCCTGCCAACTTCATTCTCAACTCTTGCGTTGAAAATCTTGAATTTTTCTAAAGCCTCTAATTTTTCTCTTAAAAATGTAACCCAAGTTAGTCTAGAATAATCATCTATTAAAAGCATGAAATATCTCTCACCTTGTAAGCTTCTTGTTCTGGTTAGACCACATAGGTCAGTGTGTACTAGGTCCAACAATCTAGTAGATGATTCTTCTTTTCCTCAGAATGTTTCTCTAGTCTATTTTCCTTCTTGGCATCCTTTGCAGATAATGTTGTCTAGTTTGGTCAATCTTGGAAAGTCTCTGACTACTCTTGTTGAACTTATTCTCACCAAATTATCGAAGTTGATGTGATACATCCTCTAGTGCCAGAGCCAACTGTCATTGGACTAAGATAATAAGCATCTCTTTGTAGCTCCTTCCAGTTGATACATATTCCCACTTGTTCTTTTTCCTCTATGAGAGAAAAAGGATTTGGTCACCTTCTGACTCACTCAGCATCTCAAGAGCTAGTTAAAGATACATCCCTATCTAATTCCTTAACTCAACTTGTCAATAGCTACTTTGTGGAAGATTATTTTCTCACTCTTAGAATGGGAGAAAAATATTAAACAAGCCCTCAAGTGCCTTATTCTTTTTCTTGAAGCTTTTGTATCTACTATTCAATATGTATAAGATATAATGCTTCAAATAATCCTTCCTCCCTATGCCTTCCTAGCTCAACTCCTATGATTGGAAATAGATTGGTCATGAAGAATTCTTCATATTTTTGGGGATCCCCTTTGCTTTCCAAGCATCCTAAGCATTTTTATGACAAGTTGTTCTCATTATAATAGAAAAGAAGTTGGCTTACTAGATCACCATGCCCCTCTCCCTAATTGATAAATTTTAGGTTTGTTCCAAGATTCTTACGACAAGTTATGTTTATTATGGTTCATGTTGAGCTCCTTCTAAGGCCTCTTTCATGAAACTAGACAAGCTTCTTCATGTTTTTCTTTGGGATTCTTCAAATAATCACAAGGGATTTGATAGGGTGGCCTAGGAATTTTGCTACCTCCCATGGGATTCTAGAGGTTTGGGGCTTTTATCTACCTAGTTTTAAGGTTTGACTCTTTGTGCTAAGTGGATCATCTATTCCCTTCAGGGAAATGAAGCCTAGAAAATCCTCATGCAAATTTGTGTCACTTTTGGTCATCCTACTAGACAACTTGCTCAGAAGGGGATTAGGTTTCAAATGCTTCTCACCATGAAACATTCAACATAGATCTAAGGGACATTTGTGGTGAATTTTTTTTTAAGAGTATGGGACGCCATGAAGCCTTGGCTTCTTTGGAATGGTTTTGAATTCCCTAATGGAATTTTCATTAATTAGCAGAATATCTAGTAGTCCCCCATTTTACAAGCTCATGATCACCCTTTGGCAAAGCTACCTTGGGTTCATGCTTAGGTATTTCACAAAAAATGAGTTAGAACTCATCGAGACCTTTTCTTTAGAGTTATCATCAATCTTCTATCATGGAATGAAGCTAAATCCAATTTTCACCTTTCTAATCAGGATCATGAAACTTTTTGGTATAACCATAAGGGAAATTTTGACTCATATGATTCACAAAATTCGTATCAATTCTTACAAACCTTGGTGAAAAGATTGGAAGTGGGATCTAAACATCACTTTTGAAAATTATAAATCATGGAAAGGATATCTTTGGCTCTCTCCCCCACTTGCCCATGGTTCCCACTTTGAATCTATGGTGGAATTTATAGAAACCAATTTTTATTTAGCAACATAGATTCCACACCATTTGGTTGGCTATTCTAGAGCCCAAATCAGCTCACTTTGTATACTGTATTTTTTCCAAGGCCTTCCCATTGGCTCCTAGTTATCCCATTTAGGAGTACTTAACCCATGTTTCCAATTTTATGGGTAGTTGGAGTCTTTCAAGCACATATTTTGGTTTATTCCCAAAGCCCAAAATGTTTGGACCTAGATTCACAATTTTTTCAAGCCCTTCAAACAATAATCTTTTTATGGCACATGTTTCTTTTAGGGGATTAGCATTGCATCCCTCACAAATTAAACAAGATTTGGCATGATTTTAATGTAAATATTCTCTTAAGTATATGGAAAGATAGAAATTCAACTATTTTTTTCAATTGTTTTGTTGATTGACATATTTTTTTAATACTAAATTTATGGTTTATTCCAATGTTTCATTACAAATTCAGGTGCAATCAACAAAGTTTCACTTAAGGTGGTTCATTTACATGTGCTCCCTGACCAGTAGGGAAATGCCTAGGTTGTATAGTAGCCAAAGTTTCCTCATATCCCTCTTCCTCCAAGGGTCACTTTCCTTCTTGTGAGAACCATCATGGATGGAGCCTCTTTGCTCATGGTACTTGAGAAGCTTGTTCTTAGGCTTCTCCCCCAATTGCAAGAAGGGATCATGGTCATTGGAACTGATCATGACCTACTCTTTGATGCTTTACTTCTCTACTATCTATGAGAGGAAGTTTTGGATGGCCTATTGGTGGTACTTCCAAATGAATTTCCTTGGCTAGATTTTGCTATTTTTCCTACTTGTGCTATAAAAGAAGAAGAGATTTAGATAAAGATATAGATAAAAAAAATTGATGGGTGGGACCCTTCTGTAGACATGTTGGACCTCAGTAATTATGGATCAAACTAGGGGACTAGAATCCTTTTTCTCCCCCCTCTACTATTACTTTAGCCACTTAGAAGCCTTGTATTTGCTTCTATGTTTTATGCTCTAGTTTGTAGCTCTGTGTGGACTCTAAGCATGTGACTTTCTCCGCCCACATTTTTTTATGAATATGTGTAATATTATTTTATAAATGACAATCTAGACACTTGTTAAAAAAAAACCATGTGAAACATCAACATAATGGCATGATAAGATTTCATTCTCCAATACATGTTAAAAATATTTCCCTTCAAATAACCTTTTAATATAATTTCAAGCATGGATATAATATTAATATTAAAAATCTAGAAATAGGCTTTTCTTGAATACAATATTGCCTAGTCACAACATCTAGATAGTTTTGTCCAAGTGTTTTAATTGGGGCCACTTGGTAACACATAGCTACCTTATCCCTCAGACTCTGCTCATACTCTCTTGATTTTTCAAGGATGTAATGCAAAAAGTCTAGCCAAAGATTCAATATATATAGTTATATGCAACATAGTATTTAGAAAACAAAGAATTTCAAGCAATGGGACTATTCATGGACATATCAACTTCTATGATGTTTTCTATGTTGGTAGAGCTACCACAATGTTTCTTGTGGAAACAATTCTACTAAAATGTCATGGAAATTATAGGATCCATCTCCCTCCAGGCCCCATATTTATTTTTGTAGTTGGCCACTTTCATCTTCTCATAGATAAAACTAGGCCAATTCACCAACTTCTAAGTTCACTCTCAACACTGTATGGACCTATTATGCATCTAAAATTTGGTAGCTTCCTTGTTTTAGTGATAAGCTCTTCAACTTTATCCAAAGAATCTTTTACGATAAATGGAAAGTATTTTGCATCTTGCCCTTCTCTTGTACAAGGTCAGTATTTGGGTTACAATTATTCTATGTTGGGTTGGGCTCCCTATGGCTCCTATTGGAAAAATGCTAGAAAAATATGTGTACTTGAGCTTCTTGTTAGATTATGACAATAAATTAGAAAGAAACCAGAGTTTATCTTTTAGAAAGATAAGGGAAATAAAGCAAAGTCTTATCTTTGGAAAATATTATATTTGGAATCTTTTTGGAAAAGATAAAGATTTTAAAAAATTAAAACAAAACAAAAAAAAGCAATAAAAATAAAACTTGATTTTTCTATGTGCAACACAAGTTGAAGATATTATTTATATCTTGTTGTCTTGAAGGCTAAATCAGATTGTAATGAATTGTAATTGAAGAGCAATAGCTTTGTGAAAGTTGTAATCAATTTCTTAGATCAATAAGAATACTGGTACTTTGCCCTGTGGATGTTTCCTTGACATATTGTCAAGGTTTTACCATGTAAATCTATGTCTTCTCTATTGTTCTGTGATTCCACTTAATTATCTTTTGTGTTTCTTTGCATCTAACTTTTGCTGCAATTATTATTGGTTTTCTAGGTTTTATGTTTCCATTTACACCACAAGTGGTATTAGAGCAGTTATTTTGTAGCATTTGTGTTAGGATTTGGTGTTTTTTTTGTAGCATCAAATGAAAAAGTTTTCAAATGCAAGATTCGAGGTGGAGAAATTCAATGGGAAGAATAATTTTGAGCTATGGAAGCTCAAGATGTGTGATTTGTTAGTGCAACAAGGATTGCACAAAGCGTTGGTTGAAAATTCAAAGAAACCTGCAAACATGACTGATGAAGATTGGGAGGATCTTGATATAAGAGCTTTGAGCACAATTCGGTTGTGTTTAGTAGATGATGTTCTTTTTAGTATTGTTGAAGAGGATACGGCTGGAGGTTTATGGAGTAAAATGGAGAGTCTTTATATGACAAAGTCCTTGACAAATCAAATCTACTTGAAGAGGCAGTTGTATAGTTTGTGAATGAAAGAAGGTATAAAAATTTCTGATTGTTTAAATATTTTCAATACTCTTATATGTCAAATAGCTAGTATGGGTGTAAAAGTAGAAGATGAAGACAAGGCAGTTACGTTATTGTGTTCATTTCCCGAATCCTGGAATCACTTAGTCACTTAGCACAACTGACACCCTTGAATTTGATTCTATTGTGGGAGCCTTGTTGTTTGAAGTGGTGTGGAGGAAATCTAACATAAAAACCTCCACATCAAAAGCAATGGCGGTTAGAGGTCAATCCATGAAAAAAGGGGAAGATTCGATAGGTAAATCCAGATCTAAGTCAAAAGGAAAAAAGGGTAAGGGAAAATGATGGTACTACAATAAATCGGGGCATCTCAAGAAAAATTGTTGGGAGAGGAAAGAAGACAATGATGACTCTAGAAAGGAAGCAAATCTAGTTGAGAAAAGTTCAAGTATGGTTGATGAAGTTTTATCTGTTTGTAATTCCTTGAAGTATTATGAGGAATGGTTATTAGATTCTGGTGCTTTTAATCACGTGTCCACATAAGAGTTGGTTTTCTTCTTACCAAGCTATTGATGTCGATGTTTTTCTTACGGGAAATAGTGTTTCTTGTAAGACTGTTGGGATTCAAAGCATTAAGATTAAAATGTTTAATGGTATTGTGAGGACTTTAACATAAGTAAGACATGTGTCTAAATTGAAAAATAATTTAATTTCTTTGGGAGTTTTGGATTTTGGAGGTTATAAATTTACAAGTCAAGGTGGATCAATGAAAGTGTCCAAGGGAATTTTGGTGGTCATGAAGGCTACAAATGTTAGAAACCTTTACAAGCTTGAAGGGAGTACAATAATAAATAAAGTGGTAGTGGTATCTAAGGAAGAAAATGAATCTACTTGTTTATGGCATCAATGACTAGGTCATATGAGTGGGAAAGGATTTAAGGTATTGTTGAACCGTAAGTTACTTCCAAATTTAAAATATTTGAATTTGAATTTTTGCAAGCATTGTGTTTATGGGAAACAATCTAGATAGAAGTTTAAAGTAGGGAGTCATGCAAGTAAGGTTATTATGGATTACATTCATTTAGGTGTTTTGGGGTGTTTTAAATTAGACCCCAAATCTAAGAAGTATATCTTTGTTGGTTATGGTGATAGAATTAATGGATATAGATTGTGGGATCCTACTACTCACAAAATTGTTACATCCTAACTTTAACTATGTTTTACTTTTTACTTTTGAAGTAAATAGTAGATTCTTACACATGACTCAATGATTTAATGTTAGGAAAAATCAATGTTTTCATGAGTTAGGTTTATTTGACTAAAATTGACATGTGTTCAAAATTTGTCAAGGTGTGATGATTTCATATAAGGATTATGAAATGATTAATAATACACTAATCTTGAGTTGGTGAATGCAAGTCACATTCAAGGAACAGTTTTCGCCCTCTGAGAAAAGGAGGGAGAGCATCATCGGAGAGAAGGGAATAGATATAAGGAAAATGATAGTTTCAAGCCATCTTAAGTCTTGTGTAGGTGCATATTGGTCTAACCTACTTGAGTCGGGTGAGTGATACTCAACTCTCTTGGTCTAAGTTTACTTCTCGACTCGACAAGTTGTCGATGTTGTTTAATGTCTAGTGCATGTTGTTTAGCGTGTTTAGAAGCTTGTCGATAATAATCAATTAGTCGACCTTTGTGTTGATTTAATACTCTTAAGGGTTATTAACTCTCTTTTTAATATTGAGTTCATTTATAGGGTGAATACATCGAGAGATGACAAATAGATCAATGTCATCCATCATGTAAGATTGTGTTACCAACTCTTAATTTCTAAATGATTTGTCATTTATATATGCCAATCTTTAAGCGTTTATTATTGATGATCCTCTTTGTGACGTTGAATAAGATGGCATCTTTGTTATATTAATTTTCGTATGCATTTTGGGGATGCGTGTTATGATATTATAATATAATTATATAAATTTAATATTTAATATTTTCTTTGATCTTGTGTTATTACTTTGATATAGTGGACATCATAACTAATGGGAGCTTGAAGCTCACCATAGTCTTGCAAGTGTCATGCTTGTGCGAGTTTTGATCATGGTAGTTGGCCGAGTGGGAAGAAACCACTCACGCCACCTTGGTAAAGGGAGGTAGTTTCCTCGAAGATAGGCATGCAAATTAAGATGGGGTAATAACCCCTAAGTCATTGAAAAAGACCATGATATAATCCTCAGTATTTGTGGGCGAATCGCTCGCTGGGTGTGTATGGGTTGAAACAGATTTAACCATCAACATAACAGAATGGAAAAAGGAGTCAATAGTTCAAAGATCTGGATCTTGCCGCACAAGAAGGTCATGACCGAAAGTTGTGAGAAAATAAGGTTTATGTGTATACTCAAGTAGTAAGGCCGACACACAGTTAGATATAACTAATTCTTGCGGGCATTTTGGGAGGGGGCTAGCCCGTGGAAGGGGGGCACCCACTGTTCAATTCCCGACATGCTCAATCTCAATCACCATGCGTTCCCCAGAGGCACAACCTTGAATTTCTCAAAAAAACATTTCATAAGAGTAGATTGAGGGGTGTGAGAGCGGGTGCTTAGGCGGAAGATGGTAACAAAGAAGAATGCCAAGCAGTTGCATAGGGGGAAGAGATCTCTAAAATTTGTCTTCTAGTCCATGTGAGAAGACTATTCGATAATGCTTACTAAAGCTATCAATAGTGCCTGTGTGTGGGATCTCAATCTAGAGGTATTCTACAAGCGAGAAATCATATTAAATAATGATGCTTAACATAGAGAAATGAGGAGGCGTAAATGCTAATGCTTATTGTTAGATCAAAGTCTTGATATTGCATGACAGCATGATAGGAGGAGAAGGCTTTCACCATCAAGATAAGGGAGTGGAATATCATACATGCTCTTGGATAGTAGAACAATGGGTAGAGAAGGTGAGATGTTGAAAGAAAAGGTCATTTTTGGATAAAATTTATGGCTCGATAAGAGGTGAGATCACTTTATTGTGAATAATGGTTATGGTATAAGCTTTGTTCGCTGCATTTAAGCCTTGTTGTCTCCATTTAAGAAATTTATTACCTAGTATCTATTTATAGACCTTTGCTTGTTTTGAAAAGGGCCAACGTACTTGAATGTTGTGTTGTGACTGTGTCTAGCCAATAGGCTTTTTAAAAAAAAATAATGTAATTTCTCCTTGGCCGAAGACTTGGTCTGCCTTACACGTTTTTGAGCCAAAAGTTTAATTGTCTCTGTGTCATATAAGGCCGAGGTGATGATGTGGCATGATAGCGCAATATTATTTAAGATACTAGGATATCTTATTTATTGGCTTCATCTTGACAATCTAGTTGAGATTGAGTTATTGCTCTAATTATATTTTGAGATTATTGAGGGGATGCCGGAAGGGATAAATTCCCTTCAAAGAGCTAAGGTTATTATGGGAATGATCCTAAGCCAAACCTTCGGTATTAGGTGCTTTTAAGAAAAAGAAACTAGACGACCTTATGATAAGCATCTTTCTTCTTGTTTTAAACCCTCTCAAGGATGGGTATGCTAGGAGACATATCCAAATACTCTTTTATTTCAAGAATGAGACTTTTTAATTAGCTCAACGGTATAGACATAGTATAAGATCGAAAGTATGAACCTTATTATATATGAATGATTGAAATTTTTAGAACTATGTGTACAAGGAATTTCGTTATTCCAATACTTGGTATCATTTTCATAACCAACTTTGAGAAGGGGATGTTGGGAGACCGAAACTCAACCTACATGTCTATTGTATTTGAGATTGTTCTCATAGGTATATGTGACATACTTATATAAAGGATGATAATCATATGAGTTTATACCCTATCCTTATTTGAATGTGAAATTGAGTAGATAGGGAAGTTGGAAGAAATTTATTTTCTCTTACGAATCTAACCTATTGAGGTTGAAGGATTGAACTTAGTCGAAGTACTAACTACATGAGAAGTATCGACATTTATTAAGATATATATATCAATGAGAATATTCCTTGGATATCGTGCTTATTCATGTTAAATATGAAATGTGAATTTGAGAAATGCTAGGTCGTTTGGGTAAGACTAGAAGTAATTGCTCTTTTGTTATGCTTCATTAATGCTATTATCCTCGGAGAACAAGGATGTTTGATTTTTTTCATGTTTTGGGTTAGAGAAGCTAAACCCTAGTATTGAAATGAGGAGGATATAGGAAATATGTAACACTTATGTCAAATATGACATTGTATATATGAATGTATATTGATTGACAATGAAAGGTTGATAAAACATAGAACAAGGCAGGAAGTATTTATAATACCTTAAGAGATTCTATGATAATGTCGAAACTCGATTTGACGCATCAAGATGTTGGGTATTGAATCTTGAGAGTAAAATGACAGGAAGTCATAAACCCTAGATATTGCAAGGATGTAATAAGGGACTTTAAAAAGGGTTGAAATACCTAAATATTTACATAGAATGAATATCCTAGATTAAGGATTAGTTCTAAGTCAGATTGACTAAAATGGATTTTCTTTAATGACTAGTTTGAGTCTAGAATACCAAATTAAGTAAGAAAAACTATAGGATGAGATAGTTTCTAAGATGAGTAAGAGGTGTGTGTCTAGATGGAACGACTAATCAGAATGATCATACTTAGCTAGAAGGGATCTAGAGTTGTATAGTCGATTGAGTTTTGTTGTACACATCACTATGACTCAGATGGTGAAACTGGCAGTTCCTTATATCTATACTCTTCGAGAAGGGCCGGGTTACTTCCAGTTTGGAAGTGCACGGGGGACCAATTGAGTCCGTGGTTGGAGGAAAAGCACTCGGATGATGCTCTCCCTCTGTAGCAATAGACTTTCTGAGGCTTGTGAAGATAGAGATCGACATTCCTGATGCAGTGAACTCCATGTTCTGGCTTATGATAGAAAAATCTATGAGGTAAAACTATTCTTTATGCCAAATTTATTTTATGTGATATAAATGAATTCTGTAAGGAATTAGCTTGATTCTAGTTATGATTACATGTGAATTCAAGTTTGAATTTATCTGGAAAAGTTGTACTTTATTCTCGTGCTTATGCAAATGTTTTCCTTTAATTTTTTTTTTATCTCTCATGTTTACTAAGTTGATTTACCTTCTAGTAAATTCTTGAGATTACTTGTGTATTAAGAAGAGGGTTGTTACAAAATCATCATTAGCAAAGATGTATTTGATGAATCTCCTCTCATAAAATTAGACATAGTAGAAGTTGAAAATCTATAGGAGATAGATGTTAAAATGACATTTCTACATGGATATTTGGATGAGGAGATATTTATAGAACAACTAGAAGGGTTTGTTCAAGATCACAAGAAATTTGTTTGCAAACTCAAGAAGTCATTGTATGGCTTGAAGGAGTCTCCCAGGCAATAGTACAAGAAGTTTGATTCCTTCATGGTGAGCCAAATTTTTACAAGGAGTGAGTATGACCATTGTGTTTACTTTAATTTGTTGATGTGTTGATCTCAGAGGTAGAGAAGAATAGTGAAGCAATTCTTGACAAAGATGCATTTATTAAAGCAATTGCTATTGTAAGTGTTTGTACTTTGCCATTTTTTGACATTTTGGTTTACAATTTCTTATGTAGATGTTGAAGATACTTAGGATAGTCTGGAGACTCAGTTATTTGATTTATATTAAGGCTCATAGAAACTTTCTCTAATGACATCTGATTAATTAGTTACCAACCTAATGAACATGACAACCTAGTGGCAAGAATGTCAAATGAAGCTTGTGTTTCATATTTTTGGCCTTCAAATATGGAGGGTCATTAACTACTGATGCAAAACCCTACACCTAATACCAATTATGTGTTGCATGGAAGATAAGGAAGAAATCAGTTGGCAAAGAAAATAGATCAACAACAATAAAGAAGCAAGCCATAGAACCCAAACAAAAGCTTCTTCTATATCTACACAATTTTTTAATATATACATACATTAAAAACAAGTTGTTGTTAACTCTGATATACCCCTATTACTATAACTTTATTTATAATATTCTATTCTAGAAGAGTTGTGTTCATCTAGGCATACGGAAAATTTACCGCCAGCAATTCACTGACAGAAAATTCACCGCCAACAATTCACTGCGGGAATTTTACTTGGGGTGAATTTGTCATGACGGTGCATTTTCCCGCGGTGAATTATCTATCGGTGAATTGTTGGCGGTGAATTTTCCTAGAGCCATTCATCTATGCCTCTAAAATAGATATTTAATAGGAGAGCAATCCCCAAAAATAACTCCCTATTCATTGAAATATGCATAGGCCATTTTTAATTGTCATTGAATTCTTGAATGTTTATCCCATGTTTCTATGCGACTGTTTAAGTGTGTTTTCTGCTTAAATTTGAGCAGCTCGAGTGTTCCCATGCAAATTTTTAAGCCGTGAAAAGGAGGAGGGCTGAAAATAAGGAGCAACTGCATGTTAACAAAAATGCCACATGGCTCCACAATTTTTTTTCTCTCTTTTTTGATGTTTACTTCTAATTCACAAATTGTTATTAATACTATTAATACAAATTTAAGATGGGAGAAAAATTAAATATTCATGAGGCCACCAACTCCACAAATAATTCTTAAATAAATCAGTGACTGCTGACCAAAATAAACTAAGCAATAGCATGAAAACCTACCTTTGATTTTTATTTATTTTTATTTAAACCAAATTTTTGGCTTATTTACTAGCCCTCTGGCTTGCAGAGATAATGTCAAGTATGATATTGTTGGAACCAGTAGCAATGTGCATGACTGGTGAATATCTTCTAATGTGATAAATTTCATAAATATTTATTCATAAATACATTTCTTGAGCTAAAATCCTGTTTCTTACCATCATCAAAGTTTCCTTTTCTGGTTTCTAGAAACTATGCATCATAGTAAGTATTGGTCTAAATAAAAGATGGGTAATATTAAGGGGAGGGATCATCTTACTGGAATTGTGTCTCAAATACTAACTTGCCAACTTTGCTATGAGATTTGAAATTTAACTATGACAAATAGTTGTTTCATAGACCTATTGATTTAGAAGAGGGTTTGAGACACAACCTGGCGTCAGTCTAGAACAAGGCCCCTCCATTGGACCAAGGTATATATGCCCTCTTCCGACATCAATCTATACCTGCAAGGCCCCTGTCTTGGATCAAGACATAAATGCCCTAAAGGCCCTCGAATTCTTCAAGCCATCCATCCAGTGGTTAGAAGTGAAGGAGTGAGAACCTCATGAATCTTGATAACAGTTTGCGAGAGCAAAATGTTAGTATTTATAAACACATACAGTTTTTCATGGCATCCCTGCCCAAAAGATCACTTGACTGGTCAATATAATGCAAGCAAAATAGCACAGTGGGAGGCTATCACAGTCCCGCAGGAACAATGCTGATGGTAAATGCACGGGCAATTCATAGGGACCCAAAAGTGTAGAATAAACCGTTGGATTTTAAACCAGAACGTTTTATGGAGAAGGAGAGAGAGATAGAGAACATCCAAAGTACAGAGAATGAGTTTGAGATGATCCCATTTGGGGCAGGGAGAAGAGGATGCCCTGGTGCTTCTTTGGCAATGTGTATGGTGCAAACAACTCTCGCAAGTTTGTTGCAGAGCTTTGATTGGTTTGTTCCAGATGGAAGAGTCATTGACATGAATGAAGGGATTGGTTTGACAATGCCAAGGGCAGTGCCTTTGGAAGTTATGATCAAGCCTCGCCTTTCCCATCATCTATATCAGAAACAGCTCTGGCTTTAAACAGTTGAATTCCTTCTTTGCTTTCTTTAATATTTCGATTGCAGAATAAGCTTCATGTTAAGCACAAATAAGCAATCTGCTTCAGCTTAATGCCAAGGATTATTAAATAGTGTGTATTTTTTTCTGGACAGAGTTTGGGGAGGCTTTTTAAGCTGGTTTGAACGTATTATTTCCATGCAATGTCGCCAAATACGCGGAATATCATGATATCCACTGTTGGAACTGGCTTTTGTTTCTAATATATCCACTATTTGTTTGTCCATGGACGTTGAGAGGTGTTCTATTTATAAATAAGGTGATTTTTTAAAAGCAAAATAAATAATTCATTGAGATATCATTTCTAGTTATTTTTACACTATACATTTTAACTGTATTTAAAGAAGTATTTTATTTTATTATATTATTTATTTTATTTTTATTTCTAACATTATTTTAATTTGTATTCAATTTTTATTTTTATTTTTGTTTTAACTTCAAAAAAACATAGTAAATACTACTATAGATATTTCAAGAGTATTTTATTTGCTACATACATAATGGACAAGTTTATTAGTTTATTTTATCAAGATTGTTTATATTGCAAACTATTTTATTTTTAGTTGATAGGCTACATATAGTGTGAGATTTCAGCCCGAAACAAGTCTCACGCCTTCAAACCACTGACGAGTCATCAAAAAACAAACTTTACCTATTATTTAATGGTAAATCAATTGTCATTTAATGGTAAAAGCCTCCAAAATCTAGATAAATATTGATTTTCCAATTGGATGGGAACATTCTATTTCCATTGCAATGTTTTTTTGTCAATTTGATGGAAACATTTTTTTTCATTGCATTGTTTTATCTTTAAAATTTGTACTGAAGTATTTCAAAATTAGATAATGCTTAATTTCTTTAAGGAAAAAATTTAAACTTTTCTAAGTTTATTTTATTCCATTGTTTAGCACTTATTATTAATTGTTTAATCTAACCACATACAACTAGAATTTATAACACATGGCATCCACACACACCCATGCACAAACACATACTCTCTAACATATTAACATACATATAGTTTTCTACTTGTGTAATCCTTGAACCTCCTTTAGGTGCAAGTGCTAGTATTTATACTGATTATATTTTTAGTTGATAGATTACATATAGTGTGAGATTTAAGCTTTAAATAAGTCTCATGCCTGCAAACAACCATTGAGTCATCAAAAAACAACTTTCAACTTTCATTTAATGGCTATTGATTCATTGAAAATAAACTTTCAGCTGTCATTTAATTGTAAATCAATTTCCTTTTAATAGTAAAAGCCTTCTAAAATCTCACTTTTCACATAAAAAGAAAAATAAATATTCATTTGTCAATTGGATGGAAAATTCTATTTCCATTTGCAACTTGCAAGAAGAAGACAAATAGGAGTGTCTTTTTTCGGTATCAAAATTTTTAGAAGATGGTTGAGGTTCATTGAATTTCAGACCTACCTTTATGGTTGAATTCAAAATCACAACAACGACATCCAAAAAAGGAAAAGAAACAACCGAGATATCAACACAATCTATAGCAGAGTCATCAAAGCATTTGAATCCACAATTTCTAATAAAGAAGAAGATACAACTTACACATCCACCTATGATGAGATAGATCATGAGAAACCTCCATCTGTTAAAGAAATGGAAGCTCTTTATGGAAAGGGATATCAACTATTGAAACAATTTGGCTATAATGGAAAAGGATGTGGAGTGAAAGAGCAAGACACTAGAGTTCCCATAGAGCCTAACATACAAGAGACAACAAGAGGTCTTGGATATTTCCCTTCAAAGTTAGCAAAAGCATTGAAAAGGCCTTCACTTAATATCAATGTTATCATGCAATATTCTTCTAAGACAACCCTCAAATTGATGCATCATGAATTAATAGATACCATAAGTAATGACATGTCAATGGATAACTTTCAAAATGATGAGTCTTTAGCATAATTTTTTGGAGTTTATGATGTTTACCAAATTACCATCACAATAAAATATTAACCTATTGATTAAATACTAAGGGATGCTTTGGAGAAGAAATCAAATCAAGTATACTGAACAAGAAAAAAATTAACAATTCCCTAAGGTTCCAAGTCAAAGTACATTACTTGTGGGAGATACTATAAACATACAAATTTGGATACATCTAATGAAGAGAAGGTGATTCAAATAGGAAAGTTCCTTGATGATGATGAACAAGAAGATCATGCAATGTTATTACATGACTTTCCTGATATTTTTGCTTGGACTTATTTAGATATATCGGGTATTGATCCTAAGATAGTCACATGCAATTTTATCCTTGAAAATGATGCTAAACCAATAAAACAAAAGATACACAAGACAAATCCTAAGATAGCTTTATTGGTTAAGGCTGAAATTGAAAAGCTCTTAGATGTGGGATTCAATGCACTATTGATTATTAACCTTGGATATCCAACATTGTAGCAGTGGTAAAACTCGATAATCATATTAGGATGTGTATGGATTTTCATGATCTTAACAAAGCATCTTTAAAAGATGATTTTCTTCTTCATAATATTGACATGATAGTGGATTCAATCATGGGGCATGCCTTACTATCATTCATGGAATTTTTTTTAGGATATAATCAAATCTTTATTAATCCCCAAGATCAATATATGACAAATTTGACTACTCCTTGGGGAACATTTTGTTGGGTTGTTATGCATTTTGGATTGAAAAATGCTAGAGCAACATATCAAAGAGCTATGAAAATAATATTTCATGATTTCATACATAATATCTTAGAGGACTATGTTGATGATATTTTGGAAAAACCTATAACTCGTCAAGACCATATTAAAATCCTTCAAAAAATCCTTGAAATAATTTGTAAGTACTTGATATGAGGTTATATCCAAAGAAGTGTGTTTTTGGTGTGGATAGTGGAAAACTTTTGGGTTTTATAGCTTCATATGGAGGCATTGAGGTGGAAACAAGAAAGACTAATGCAATAATAAATATGCCACCTCCTAGGAATATTTCTCACTATCCGTTGATTAGTTGCATCATTGGTGGATCAGACTCTTCCTTTTACCTAGCTCCTTAAGAAGGAATTGGAATTTAGATGGAATGAGATTTTCAAAAATCTTTTGAAAGTTTGAAACAATATCTAGCTAATTTTATCCCATCTTGCAACTTGTTGTTCAAGGAAAATGATTCATCCTTTAGATATCAACATCAACCCATGCTCTGGCTATGTTGTTGGCCCAACAAGATGAGAATGGAAAATAACATATTGTTTACTACATTAGTCAAACATTGATTGATTATGAAACTTGATACAAAATAATAGAAAAATAATGTT
>VDFB02179530.1:0-38251 GCA_007258455.2 Sequoia sempervirens
ATATAGATTTAATCTCTACTAAAAACGGGTCAACTAGCATCAATTATCCCACACTATTTTAATATATATCTACAAGTACAGGTCATTTTAAAGCTCAATTGAACAAGAAAAAGACAGATTTAATCTTGTGTAAAAGAAAAAAAGTAAAGTCGCATTAATGTAAGCTGACAAATCTTACCTGTAATGGATTCCCCAGCTCGTCGAATGGCATGATATATTGGTCTTCAACATTAACATTTGAAATCCACGTTCACAGTTTGAAAACTCCACAAGGCCTTTCTGATGAAGAGTCTCGAGAGACAGTTTCTGCCGCTGAGCCCAATCCCTCAAAACCCTCATCGCCAGATTTTCTGTCTTCTCCGACTAAGAGTGGGCAATGTCAAAATGCTTCTTTATCGTTTCTTCGAAAATTATAGCTTTCTCTTGTTACCTTGTCCTAAAATGTTTTCTGGTATTTGTTTGAAGTTTCCACCTGCCGCATCCAGTAATTTCTGCTATTGTTACCAGAGATATCTACCTAAAAGTTTCAAGGCCAAGGAAAGCCACCGCACAGATTCACCAGCTCTTAGACCAAGTCTTGGCCTTCTAATGGTCGGGGGCGCTGATATGCAAACGACAGCTTTTGGCTGTCTTTTGCATTCAATAATTTTACATCATACAATGTTTATATCTCAGGGGAGCATGCAAACAAACCTCTCTCGGGGATGGCAACAAAATATCAAACTACCTGATCCTATAACATCCTTCACTACGAATGAGAGATTCTCCATCTGATCTATTGTCATCACGCCATCGAAAACAATAGACACTCGGGGAAACCGGCAAGACGATGTTCAAACATGTGTAGGATCTAAAAGACCCCTGCTTCAAAAACCAGCTGATAAAGCCAATATAATTAACACAGAAAACAAAAGAAAACAGAACAGAAAACAATATTTTATCAGACACACAAACTGATTTTATTTATCAGAAAACAGGGCAGAACAGAGCCACATAATTTCTGTATATATCATGAGACTACAACAAGCAGAAAACTTAAATAAAAACAGCGATTCCAATACATTGAATGCTGCGGCTAAATATGAAAATACTGCCAAAAAATAGAGCATGCAAAGCATGCATTATTCAAAGGAAAAACAGAGACTCAAAATAGACTAAACATAAAAAACGGCCATTGCATGTAACATGCATTATTCCAACCAACAAAGACTGACACAAGACCAAGAATAGAAGAAACGTATGGAGCAATGCAACATCAATTGTCAACATACTCCCCCTTGATGCTAAGAGGGCTCACAATCTGATCTTTGAGTGTCAAAAATTGATCTTTTGCAGCTGCTTTGGTGAAAATATCTCCTAACTGTTCCTTAGTGCTGATGTATTTCAATTCAACTACTTTCTTCTGCACCAAATCTCTGATAAAATGGTGTTTTAAATCAAAATGTTTTGTCCTGTTGTAATGAACAGGATTCTTGGCCAACTTAATGGCACTAATGTTGTCACAAAAAATCACTGTAGGCTGAACCTGTATCTCTCCAATTTCTTCAAGAAGTTTTCTAAGCCATAATGCTTGTGTACCTGCTGAAGTGACTGCAACATACTCTGCTTCTGTGGAAGAGAGGGCAACAATACTTTGCTTCTTTGAACTCCAAGTAATTAAACCAAAACCCAAAGAAAAACAATTACCAAATGTAGACTTTCGGTCATCCAAACTACCTCCCCAATCTGAATCACTAAAGCCAACAAAATTGAATTTTTTAGAAGTGTAGTAATGAATACCAAAATCTACAGTGCCTTTCACATACCTTAAAATTCTCTTGGCTACCTTCATGTGTATTTCTGATGGATTTGTCATGTACCTTGAAACAAGTGAAACTGAATATGCAATATCAGGCCTTGTGTGGGTTAGAAACATCAAACTCCCAACAATAATTCTGTAAGTAGTCTCATCAACAACTTCAACACCATCATCTCTACACAACACAACTCCATGAACACTTGGAGTGGATTGTGGTTTACAATCAAACATGTCAAACTTCTTCAACATATATTTTGCATATTTGGTTTGGCAAATGAAAATTTCATTCTTACATTGATACACCTCCATTCCTAGAAAATATTTCATGAGACCAAGATCTTTCATCTCAAATTCTTTCATCATAGCAATTTTGAACTCATCTTTCATCTTAGAACTACTACCCATATACAACAAATCATCAACATACAAACTTACAATAAGAATATCATTACCTTCTTGCTTGTAGTAAAGGGTAGGTTCACTCTTACTTCTTTGAAAGCCATTGTCTTGAAAATATCCATCAATCCTAACATACCATGCTCGTGGTGCTTGCTTGAGGCCATACAAAGCCTTCTTCAACTTGTAGACTTGATCTTCTTTTCCTTGCACTTCAAAACCTTGTGGCTGTTCCACATACACTTCCTCTTCTAAGTACCCATTCAAGAAGGCACTTTTCACGTCCATATGATGTATGCTCCAATTCTTTTGAGCTGCTAATGAAATCAACATTCTGATGGTCTCTTGTCTTGCAACCGGTGCAAATGTCTCTTCATAATCAATCCCATACTTCTGGGTGAAGCCTTTGGCAACCAATCTTGCCTTGTGCCTTTCAACACTCCCATCACTATTATACTTAATCTTATAGACCCATTTGGTGCCAATCTTCTTCTTGTCATGTGGAAGCTCTGTAAGCTCCCAAGTGTCATTCCTATGAATGGAATCCATCTCTTCTTTCATTGCTTGCACCCATAACTCATTAGTACTTGCATCTTCAAAACATGATGGTTCAAAATCAGCCTTGGAAAGTAAAGCAAAATTAACTGTCTCACCTATTGGATTTTCTTCATGTGCTTGATTTGCACTCCTTTCATAAATATCTCTCAAACTTCTCACCTTCCTTTTAGAACTTGGAGTTGAAGGTGGACTTGCAATTGGAATTGAACAACTAGAGGAGGGGCTACTTGATGGATTTGTAGCACTTGCAGCAGAAACATTAGTGGGCTGCTCATGATCAATATCATCAACAATAACAGATTTTGACTTCTCCATATGGCCTTTTTGATGACCATAAAATCCCCCTTCATCAAAAATCACATATCTTGACACAATAAGCTTATTAGTGAGAGGATTAAAAAATTTATAAGCCTTACTTTCCTCAATATATCCAACAAAAATACATGACTCACTTTTTGCATCTAACTTTTGTCTATTCTGATCAGGTACATGGACATAAGCCAAACAACCAAAAACTCTGAAATGATTAACATTAGGCCTTTTCTCATACCATGCTTCATAAGGAGTCATCTTTTCGAGTGCACTGGTGGGACTTCTATTGAGAATATACACTGCTGTAGCAACTGCTTCACCCCAAAAAGCATTGCTTAACCCCTTGGTTTGTAACATACTCCTTGCCATTTCTACCACTGTTCGGTTTTTCCTTTCAGCTACTCCATTCTGTTGAGGTGTGTATGCAGTGGTGAGCTGCCTCCTGATGCCATTCTCCTCACAATAATCTTGGAAGACTTTTGAACAAAATTCTCCTCCACGATCAGTCCTTAAACATTTGATTTTGCACCCTTTCTCATTTTCCACAAGTGCTTTAAACCTCTTGAATGTATCAAGGGCTTCATCTTTGGCCTTCAAAAAATACACCCAACATTTTCATGAGTAATCATCTATAAAAGTGATAAAATATGATGACTTACCCAAACTCTTTGTTTGCATAGGACCACAAATATCAGAATGAACAAGTTGAAGGGGATGATGGGCCCTCCATGTATTGCCTTTTGAAAATTTCTCCCTTGCATGCTTTCCTTTAGCACATCCTTCACAAACCTCCTTGTGCTCTTCAACCTTAGGTAAACCAGAAACTAACGCATTTGATGTGAGAATCTTCAAACTGTGAAAATTTAAATGTCCATACCTAAGATGCCATAACCAACTGATATCCTCATATGCCATATTAGCAAGGTTGTTGTTATGTTCACCAAACTTCAAAGGGAACATTCTATTCTTTGTCATAGGCACAACAGTCACAATCCTATTGCCCCGATTCTTATAAAAAATTGTACATTTCTTATTCTCAAAAACAACTTTATAGTTCTTCTCACATAGTTGTCCAACACTTAACAAATTATGTTTTAACTGTGGAGTGTAATAAATATCATTGACACTCTTTATACCTTCTTTTGTATGGACTTTCATAGCTCCTTTTGCAGAAACCTCCAACGACTTGTCATCACCAAGCTGAATCTTTGACTTGAAACTCTCATCCTTTGTTGAAAACAAGTTCTCATTCCCTGTCATATGGTTAGAGCATCCAGAATCTAGATACCAAACTTCTTTACTACTAGTTTCACCTTTTGAGTAAGATAAAAATAAATGATCTGGAGGATTTTCATCACTTTCTTTAGCATAATTAACACTTTTACCTTCTTTTAATCTGCATTCCCTTTCATAGTGGCCATACTTATTACAATGGTAACATTGAACATTTCTCTTGTCAAAAGAGCCTCTACCTCGCCCTCTGGAACCACCTCTTCCACCATCTCTTCCTCTTGAACCACCTCTACCTCTATTTCCTTTGCATAATTCTGATTTTTGCCTCTACCTTGACCTTCATTGTTTTTGGTGCTGCTGCTGGCATCTTCTTTCTTTGTGATTTGTAATTTGGATGAAAAGGATTTCGCATCACTTTCTCCAAATGAATCTTTCAATCTCTCTTCATGTGACATAAGACATCCAACCAAGTGATCAAATTGAAATGCTGTTAAATCTTTGCTTTCTTCTATGATAATGGCAACATGGTTCCACTTTGGGGTGAGAGTTTACAATACCTTTTTTATTAGAACCTCACTGTTCACAATTTCTGTAAGTGTAGCCATCTTATTGACCACATCTTTAACTCTCACACAATAATCACTTACTTTCTCAGATTCTTGCATTTTCAAATTTTCAAAATCCTTTTTTAAAGTTTGCAATTTAACTACGTTTACCTAATCACTTCCTTGGTAAGTTTCCTTTAAAATCTTCCAAGCATCTTCTGCTATCTTTGCACCCGTAATCCTTGGAAATAAGCTCTTTTCAAGAGCCATTTGAATGTGAAACAAAGCTTGAGAATTCTTCTTCTTGGCTTCCTTTTTAGTTGTTATGTCATTGGCTATGAGGGCATTCCAATCAGCTAGCTCCTGGTAACCTGATTCAACAATCTCCCACAAATCCTTTCCTATCAAAAAAGTCATCATTTTTATGCACCAATAATCATATTCATTTCCATCAAATTCTGGAATGGGCAAGAAGTTAGAATTCGACATGGTAAACCTTTGGCGAAATTCTAACCACTAAATCTTTAACCCACAAGAAAATACCTGCTCTGATACCAAATGTAGGATCTAAAAGACCCCTGCTTCCAAAACCAGCTGATAAAGCCAATATAATTAACACAGAAAACAATATTTTTATCAGACACACAAACTGATTTTATTTATCAGAAAACAGGGCAGAACAGAGCCACATAATTTCTGTATATATCATGAGACTACAACAAGCAGAAAACTTAAATAAAAACAGCGATTCCAATACATTGAATGCTGCGGCTAAATATGAAAATACTGCCAAAAAACAGAGCATGCAAAGCATGCATTATTCAAAGGAAAAAAATAGAGACTCAAAATAGACAAAACATAAAAAACCGGCTATTGCATGTAACATGCATTATTCCAACCGACGAAGACTGACACAAGACCAGGAATAGAAGAAACGCATGGAGTATTGTGGCATCAATTGTCCCAGCGTTACATCATTATTGTTGTCGTTATGGTTTAGCCCTCTGAATGAGATTTTGGCTTGAGTTTCATGTATTCAATATTGTACGGCTTTAATATTCACTGGTACAATCACAGAGATGATATATTTACTTGACTTGTAGACAAAATCTTATGAAATATTTACTATTGAGATTCTTGTTAGATTGGTTTGAAATTTGACCTTTGAATTATGCTCTGCAATTGCTATTCGATTTTTATTCCTGGTTTCCATATTGTTCACGGAGAAATTTTGTTATGGCTTTAACAAAATGAATAGCTTTCATTTGTTCTCATGGAGATTTTGTTATGGTTTAATTTAATGCATAGCTTTTTTGACGGCTGCTATTATTATCTATTGAACTGTAGATTCGCCCCCAAGATAGGCTTTTAAGTTTATCTGCGACGTAGAGAGTCGCTCCTAGATATCGTACTCGGTTGTTTCTTAAATCAGTTGAAGTTTTCGTTGAAAAAAGTAATATTTAACTAGCAACTGCAACGTATAGTTTAAGTAAATGTCAATTGTATTGAGGAAGATGAAGTAGACTCTAATTTACTCCAAAGAACTTCAAATGTTATAGGGATCAACATTGAATAGCAAACGAATATTTTCTTGCTTGGGCTCTTCAAATCATATCTTGATTCATAATATGCAATTCTTAAACATGTAATAAGACAAACCAATATCAGGGTGGTTTGGTAACTTTTTTGAACTTCCAAAGCTATAATATATGATGACATCCAAGTCTAAATGGAAAGAGATAGGGAAAGTCATAAGGGTGGCACAATAAATCAGCATACCTTAAAGGCATGTACAATCTACAAATTCTTTTAGAGCAAGCCTGTAGTACATATTTTTAAGAAATAGATATATCAAAGAATTAATATAATAATACTCTCATAATTATCTATTAAATTTCAATGGTTTGAAAATGATTTAAATCATTTAGATGTTTAAGAGAATTTGTTGATGTAGGGCACATTAAACCATTGGTCGTGATTAGTTTATTACAAAATATAGGTTTATGTTGAGCCACAACTAACAATGAGCCAGCACTTTTTCTTTGGGTGTCACCTACATGTCCATAATTATGCACTCAACCAATATTTTTCTACCACATCATAGCACCATGGCACATCAAAATGACGCTATATCCACTTATACAATTATCCACATACACCTACATAGATCACATCAAGAAACAAGTGGCCTTACTCTCATTGATTGAGTATATAGCCATAGTTAACTAGTCGCCACTCTTCACAAAATAATCACTTAAATGAGTTGTAAACTTCCATCATCAATCAACATTAAATTAGAAACCACACAAAAATATTAATATAAAGGCATCAAAGTTTATGAAGGCCACCATGGTTGTAATATAATAGCTAAACAAAACCATGGGGCAAATAAATTTACATGTGGGACCTTATTTAACACATAGGAGCACCATTTTAAGCTTGACAAAGGAATTCATAGAGACCCATTAAATTATCTTGAATTGATTATTATCAAGCAATCATAGAATGAAGCAAAAAGCTAGCAAAATTGAGGCAATACAACATTGAGTATCGATGCTTATTATAAATTAGTTATTTTGCAATTGTCCCCTAAACTTTACAATTGGGCCCATATTAATAGATATGTAATTTTCATCATTGCAAATAAGTAATATGCCTTATATTTTACTAGATAATAGTTTTTGTCTATGGCTTTATCAATACAACTTTTATGTATGGTCATTAAATATACATGCATGCTCATCCTTCACTTAGAGAAAGATTGTTTAATTAATGCATACATCAACCAATTGTATCGCACCAACAATAAAGCTTCTAAATATACTAGCTCATATTTATTTGAATACATCAACCAACTATATTTCACCAACAATAATGCTTCTAAATATACTAGCTCATATTTATTTGAAAGTAACTTAATAATGGGTTGGAGGCCCAAAGATATCAATAATTCATTTAGAAGCAAGGGACAAGATTTCGTTATTGATGATGTATTATGCCCACTCCTAATTGGAAATGTAGTTTGTTATTCTCATTATAGCTTTGGAATATTGTGTTTTGTTATGATGGTGGGTGTTTTCCTTGATTTAGATGGTGTTTGATTGTGGGAGAGTGTGGTGATCTTGAAATATGGAGTTTAAGCAAGTTGGTGGGAGTAGAAAGAGGCTTTAGAAATGCAGGGCTTCTGGGGAGGAGATGGTAACCAATTTCATGGAACTCATGTAGAGAGAAATTTAAAATCCAAAGCTATGGTATTGGATTGTGAGGGTTGGAGAGCTCACCAAATATGTGGATGGGGCTTTTTTCCTAGACATATGGGAGGCTATGTCAAATTTGTTGCTAGACCTTGGCTATTTTCACAAGTGGAGAATTGTGTTTGATGCCACTCAAACACTTAGTTGTGCCTCCATGTTTTCTATAGTTGATGTTTCATATTTTCTTCATGATTATATATAAGATATGGTCCATCAAAGGAAGGTTCACTTCAATAGTATCCTACATCATATGTATGTGGCTAAGAGGCAACAAATGTGTTTGCAACAAGCAATGAAACTAGTGGCTAAAATCTTGAAGATGGTTTTATATTGTAACATTGTTTCATTGCACAAACGGTTGTCATTGCACCAAAAGATTGACCTGTTAATGCTCAATACAACCACCAGAGTTAATGAATTCATAGGAGGTGGTTAAGCCATGTCACGAACCTTGTGTTGCACACTACAAGGAGACCAAGGGCATACACCTTGCAACAATCCCCCTAATGCAAGCGAGGGGTTCGAACTGACCTATGCTCTGATACCAATTGTTGCAAAGGTTGACATTGCACCAAAAGATTATAATGCCTGATACAGCCTTAAAGTTTTTTGAAAAGGAAAAGAAATCGGTTTTACAGGGACCTGAAACCACAGAGTTAAAATAAACAAAGATAGAGCAAAAAAAGTTTGAACAAATAGACAGCTGTCCCAAAAAAGGAAACGATAGCAAAGAGAGACAACAGGGTCCAAAAAAGGACTGCCAAAAAGCCAGAAACAACTACAGCAGCACTACTCCAAGGTGTTCATCAATTCCTCGGCTTCCTTTTCAACTTCACTCATATCCTGAACTGGGAGGTGGTTAAGCCATGTCATGAACTCAAGCGTTGCGCTGCATAGCACAAGGAGACCAAGCGCGAACACCTTGCAACATGTTTCAGCTCTCCCAAACCATTGTGAGCAAGAAGATTGGGATCAAGTGGCTTAGATACCTACTTTGGGTAATGTCTCTAAAAAAAATTTTTGTAAGTTTGATTTGGATTCAATGGGGTCTACGTAATTTTCCCCAACCCTTAGGTAGTTGAATGCTATTTCTTTTTGTTAGATGGGTTCTAATAGTTTTCATGGTTTACAATTTAGAACTTCTAATTAAGGATATAAGACTTTTTCAAATTTTAGACTTTGTGACACCCTTGACACTAACATCTAATTCTTTATTTTAGACGTGATTCTTCAATCTTATTAACTTTATAATAAAAATGTATATATAAAAGAAAATGATATTTTAATTTTTTTTAACCAAACATTTATGGTATAGATGCATGAATGATTACTTTATATAGTTTCAATGGTCTATGAAGAATCGCTCTAGTCATAGTTTTTCTTATTACATTGAGTGCATTTCCAATGTGAGATTGAGCAAGCTAAAATGTGAAATCAATGGTTGATATTGTCTACCATACAATGCAAGACAATTGAAATTATTTTGGTCATTCATTACTTTTGACTATTTTTCACCGCCATTAAATGTTATCACTGGTAAACGAAACAATGGTTTGCTTCGTTTTTCCCTCACCATTTTTTTAAATTGTGAAGACAAATGATGGTGTAGGCAAAAACAAATTTATAAGCTTTTTCTTTGTGTCTATTTATTTGGTGGAAAGTTGCATTTAATGTTTTTTTGTTTTAGTACATCGTATTAAATTATACAGTTGTCCATTGAATTCCTTCATGACTATTCATCAATTCACCAATCTCACGTCAACCTTGTTCTAATAGCCACCTTAATAATTGTCACCAAGTAATTATCTTACCCTTAATGAAGACCCTAATTAAAGTACTTTATCATAGAAACAAATGCAAAATTCATAATTATATATTTAGACATTTTTAAATATTATTTTTTAAAATATTTTAAAATTTATTATATTATAATATATTATATATAAAAATAAGATAATTTTAGTAATACTATTATTTAAGTTTAAAATATATATATAGATATATAATAATAAGTTTTTAATAAATATTATTTTTTTAAAGAATAAAAATAAAAAATAATATTTATATATATAAGTTGAATTAAATAAATCATTAAATTAAGAATTGATTTTTTATTTTTTAATAAGTTATATTTTATTTTATTATTATGATTTTATTTTTAATCTGTATTTATGATATTTAATTATATAATATATATATTATATTTATTAAACATTATGTATTATTAAATAAAAATATAAAATTAAAAAGTATACTATATTTTTAACATATACTATTATTTAAAATAATTTGTACGAAATTTAACAATTTAACTTATTTTTTAGAGAGAGAAGTATTATACTATCCACTGAAATTGAAATAAATTTTTGAAGCTAAATTTATTACTTAAATTAAATATATTTATTTATTATCATCTACTATATTTTGATTTAATACAATATAAATTATTAAATATGTTTTAAAAATAGTATTATATAATAAAATTATATATTTATAATAACTACGTTATATATTTGATATTTATATATTTTTTATTTAGGTTGTAAATAAATCTATATTATATTTTATATTTAATAATATATATATAAGATATATAATATACATTTTAGGGAAGACAAATTTATAAGAAAAAATATGAAGATTAAGAAAGAGAGAGAGGAGGATAAAGAAAGAGAAATGAAGATAGAGAACATGAGAGAGGGGGGATGGGAGACAAATAAGTGAAACAAAGAGAGAGAAAGAGAGAGGTGGAGAGAGAGAATGAAAGAGAGAGATAGAGGTAGAGGAGAGGAGATATGAAAATAATCATCTCCCTCTACCTATCTCTCTCCATTTCTCTCCCTCCCTCTATCGCTTACTCTCTCTATCTCTCCCCATCTCTACCTCCCTCACTCCCTCCCTATCTCAACTATCTATTTCTCTATCTCTACCTCTCTTCCTTTCTCTTCTCATATATCTCTAGATCTCTCTCTCTTTCTCTTCCTATATATATATATATATATCTATCTCTCCCTATTTCTCTTTCCCTCTCTCTATCTCTCCCTCTCTCCATCTCCAATTGTCTATCTCTACTTCTATTTGTATATCTCTATTTGTCTCCCTCACTCTATCTCTTTATCTATTTCTCTCCCTCTATCTTCCTCTCTCCCCCTCTCCCTCTTCCTAGACCTCTATATCAATATCTCTTTGCCTCTCAATCTCTATCTCTCCATATTTCTTTTTCCATCTCTCCCTCTACCTCAATCTCTTCATCTCTCCATCTCTCTCTACCCCTATATCTCTCCCTCTCTCTACCTCTCTATATATCACTTCCTACCTCCATCTACCTCTTTCTATATCTCTCTCTACCCCTATATCTCTCCCTCTCTCTACCTCTCTATATATCACTTCCTACCTCCATCTACCTCTTTCTATCTCTCTCTACCCCTATATTTTTATCTTTCTATCTCTCCCTCTCTAATTATCTCCCTCTCTCTCCCTCTCCATATATTTATCTCTTCCATCTCTATCTATCACTCTATCCTCTCTGTTTATCTCTCCCTCTCCTTCTCTCCATACCCCTCTCCCTCTCCATCTCCATCTCCATCTCCATCTTCTTCTCTATCTCTATCTCTATCTCTATCTCTATCTCCTTACCCCACTCTCTCTTGCTCTTCCACACCTCTTCGACGCTCCCATTGCACACCAAGGTGCAATTGCTAGTATAGCTTGATATTATGTGCATCTTATCCGAAACTGACGTACATGACAAGCAAAACATTAGTCAGTTGGATATCAATATTTAAATTGCCGTGACATTTAAAGATACGCAATGGAAAGCGTGGCGAATCATCTACATTTTTCCAGCGGCACAATTGGCGCGTAAGATGAGTTGACGTGCCGGTGCTTTAGAAACCATTCACATTATTATAAATATGCAATTGGAAGATACCCACAGAACAAACCCTCATCTGCCAGCGTGGATGCCATTTCCACTGCTTACTCAATCCATCAATTGTTGACGATGGCAAACCAAAACAAGCTTTCCGCTCAAATTAAATCTGGTTTTATTCTCTATAACAATGATTGAAAGAAGCGTTAAAAACCTTATGAAGATAAATTGCAGGCCAACCATTCGGCTGCGCTGTAGGCCACATCATTCTTTGTTAAACATGATGACTTCTATTCTAATGTTTTCTTTCTAGAATCTCTCTGTGATTGTTCAGTGGATTGAATTTTTTAAGTGAAATTTCAGTAGTGTCGGAGAATATTGGATCCAAGAGATACAGATTCATTGATTATGGCGAAAATGCTGGTCTAAAGATTTAATGGTAGTGTGAATGTCCAGCAAGTGCAGGAAAGTGTGTTGATCCACTCATCATAAACGAAGAATAAATTTCAGAAACAAGGGGCGGAAACGTTATATAATTTGGCGGACGTGGGGACAGTATTTCGCACATTACAAACTTCATTAAGTGAGAATTGTAATGCGGAGAACAGATGCTGCGCAATAGTTTAATACAACAAAATTAGACGATTCCCAAGATTTTTCCTCCATGATGAGAGATATCTGGACCACAAATAAAATATTGCAAGATTTTTGCAGTGATGATAACACGCCCACAAATACACATTAAGACTTTCTTTTTTTCTTATTGGACACGTGAAACTAAACTCATGATTACGATGAGATGGAGAACAGTGCAATTGTCACTGTGGTGAGGTATGATATTCCACCATCATTGCTAAATCGAAATCTACGGTAGCATATGAAATTCAAACAATATTTTATGTTGCTTGGCAATTTGATAGGTTCTTTAACCATCTGTTCACCGAGGAGTTTTAAAAATAAATAAATAAAATTTACTTAGTGTTTGATCTTTTTAATTTTTATTATTTTAAATTTTTGGTCTTTTAGAAATTAAAGTATAAACATTATAATTTATGTTTTTATCATATTTTTGAATTTTAATTTTAGGTATCAAGTTTTGTTTTTGATTAAGTAGGATTTTGAAAGGGCCTCAAATCTTATACAAGAAAATGAAAGAGCTTGAAGCACAACCAAGCAGCAATAACATCTAAAAATGACAACAAAAGGAACAACAAAACTAAAGGTCCATCTAGCCCACCCAAAGTCAAGGTGATTTAAAAAATTGCTCCAATGAACATTTCTTTATCTCAAAACGAGGATATTTCTCCCCATAACTAACTTTTGTGGGGCAGACAAGAGTCATACAATCACTAGTAGACTCATCACCCATTCGTAAGGCATTAAATGAGGGGTCCATCAACGAACAATCCATAGGGAAGTACCCTTTAAAATCTATTTTTTGAACTTCTGAAAGATAGGGGCAAAGGAATCCTTCTTAGAAGTTGACTTATAATCCTTCTTCTTCCAAACAAAGTGATGTTTCTTATTCTTTACACAAGTAGTGGAGGTATGACCCATTGTGCCACAAGAAAGGTAGATAATTGAAGAGTCTTCATAGTCAATCTGTTGCACCCAAGCTCCAATTGAGGAAAAGGTAATTTGAGTGGGAAGCTTTTGATTTTTCTCTACAAACACACAAAATCTAGGCGAAAAAAAAATGCTTCATAAATTTAGGGATCTTATCAATAGCACAATATTGCCCAAAAGAATTGGCAATAGACATGGAAATATTTTCATTCCAAAATTCCAAGGGAAGCCCATGTAGACAAACCCAAATAGGAAACTTGAAATTTTCTATCAT
Source organism: Sequoia sempervirens (assembly GCA_007258455.2). Classification (NCBI taxonomy): domain Eukaryota; kingdom Viridiplantae; phylum Streptophyta; class Pinopsida; order Cupressales; family Cupressaceae; genus Sequoia; species Sequoia sempervirens. Next base: position 13,808 of record VDFB02179530.1, read on the forward strand.
AGGGTTGAAACCAAGCTACCAATTTTGAAGACTTAGACTATTTAAACCCAGAAAGCAATGGCCATTAAGAAGGACCTTTAGAACTATCCTCCTAACAAGAAAAGGAAAAACTAATAAAACCATTCAACATTTTAGATACCTCCAGCTTGCCATGAATCTTCTAAATCTGAAAGATCCTTCTCTGAATAGTATCAATATTGGGTGGATTAGCACATAATCTCCCAACAAGAAAGCTCCTAAGCCAATCAAGAGTCTCAAAAAAAAGAGAATAAGGAACATCAATAATCGTCTATGCATCCTCCTTATCCTCAAGAGAGACAAAATTCCCATCAGAATAGCCTTCCTCCACACCCCTAAGGGTAAGATCAAAAACAACAACCAAAGGAACGATAGTCTCGAAAATGACATCTAGAGAAAAAATAGTAACAAGAAATGAAGCAACAACTTCATCAACCATCACTTGAAACCCACTCTCTTCTAAAGAAGAAGTGGCCCGATTTGACATAACCATATCCTTGTGTTCCATCATAGAGGGAAAATAACATATAGAAGGGAAAAGAAACCCTTTTCTTAGACCCAAAACTATTCACCATTAGTGGCCTCAACCACAAGCACTTCAACAAGCTTATTTTCCTTCAAATGGGTATCCAAGAGGATATTCATGAGAAACGCATCCTCTTTACCCAAGACATCCCCATCGCAAGGAAAGAAATCAATGGTAGACAAGGAAGAAGGAAAAGTTTCTTCCTCCCCTCATCAAACATTTGCCTCCTCATTAGCAATTTCATCAGTAAAAGTATCCTCAAACCCCTCAGCCATGAAAGAATTTGTGCCAACAATAGCCATAGGAACACCACCAACACTGGTTTGAGTATAGCCAAAAATTAATGGTATCAAGTTTTGTTGGTTACAAGAAAAATTGGTTATTTAATAAGTTTTTTGTCCCCCATTTTTCTACACTTATCTTTCTCTATATGTTCTTTTTATTCATTTACATACACAAATGGTGATAATCGATAGTTAATGTATGTTAGTTGAATGTAATTAGTCTCATGTGATTTATTTAGACTCAATTTTCAAATAATTGTGCACCCAATCAACCTCATTATTCAATCAGTTTATTACTCTATTTTCAAGGCTACTTGAACCCTAATGCATTTGATTGTTCATAAACAGGTTTGTGGGGTTTAATCAATCTTAATGACACACCCAATAGAATTAATTGCTCGACTAGTTTAATTAGAAATGAGTGATAGCATAATAGTGTGTCATACTTTTTGGTAGTATTTGGTTGCTAACCACAACAGTTTTCAACATTCATCACAATCTATCAATTATAATAAATAAATTGTCAATAATTTAATAACAATGTAAACTACTGATTTGTGAAATGTTATAGATTCACTTTATTATTTATTTATTTTAAAAAATTATATATATCATATTTAACTAGCTTTCAATAAAAAAATAGTATATTTATATTTTTTAATTTAGTAACAGTATACTGTAATGCACAACTTGAATGACAAATTTAAAAAATTCATAATTTCTTATACATAGATCAATAAAGTTTCCAATATCTAGTGTACAATATTTTTTAGATTTTATTAGATATTTTATTATTAACACATTTCTTATTGCATATATATCAATATTATTGTTAGCATTGATGTAAGGTCATTGATACAAAATATATGTTGATTATAAAAAAAAATATAAAATAAATATATTATACTTTTTACAAAGCTAATATCAAGGGTTACATATTATAAAAAAATGTTTTTGAATAACTTCATTCATCCCTTAAAAATAGAAAATAGTTATGGACTAGAATTTTTTAGCATGTGGATAAGAGTGGAAGAGATGCTATGGAGGATCCACAAAAGAGGGTGTGATCTAAGGGGAGTTTGATCTAGGGGGTATGAAATTACTTAATTTCTTTAAACTTCGAATAAAAGAAACAATTTTCACTTGCATCCTATTATCTAATTCACATTTATGCATAATGAATTTTAAACAAAATTATATGTATATAGTCTCAATTTTTCAAAATTATTCTATATTTATAACTAGGATGCAATTATCAAATAAATAAACGATACTGAGAGATATCATTTTTTAATAGACTTTATAAAATGTTCAACTACAATCCTACCAAATAAGCCATACCAAACAACAAAATTGAAGACCATACTTTTAATGACGTTTGGTCTATAGTGATGGATATAATTTAAACAATCTATTTTAAATAGTTTTTGGTGGTGTTAAAGACAAATGTAATTGTAGGATTTAAGTGTCAACATCCCTAAGTAATTGACTAAGTAATATATATGATAAATATTTTACTAATGATGTTATTGTGATAATGCAAAAGTGTACATTGATGGATATTATTTTGCATTCCTCCTTTGCTCATCCAAAATAAAAATTGTTTTCTATTTATATGATACCCTAAAATATAATTTGAAATATTTTGTGTTTATAAGTAAAATCAAAATCAAGACTAATCCCTAAGAATGTGTCAGTACCAACTCTTATTTGAAAACATGTCACTTGTATACTTGTTATTACATAAAAACTAACACAAAGTATATATCTTTTACCATTTCAAATAGTAATAATGCTCAACTTTTAGAGTGCCTCAACTTCTAACTTGTTATATGAAATAGTTGTGTATTTTTAATCTTTTATTTATAAGATAATTGAGTATTATTAAATTTTACACTGCTTAACAATTACAAAGTCAATCACCAAACTCAAATATATTGTGTGTATATATACATACATAGTAATAAAGTTCATTAACAATATTTTAACTTCAACTTATTATGTGAAATGGCTAATTTTTTAATATATTGTTTATAAAATAAAATTTTTGTGGCTTGACTTTGAATCTTGGTACTGGCAGGGTGATGGCGATGGATCTGCGATGGCCCAGGTGGGTCACGGGCCTGCTTCGAGCATCAAGAAAAGTGTGGAGGAACCGGAGCGGGAGGACTCCCAAAATAAGCGTGCGGATGACCCAGGGGAAAGAATATTCTGGTCCCTCCCCCTTTTATTCCTATCGGCGACTGCCCAAAAGATAACCTCAAGGATGCAGCTAGATCAGGTGACTCGAACGGTGGGCAACGGAAGAAGTGGGCCTCACTTTTTGTGGTTAAACCAAATGGTAAGTCTTTCTTTCCCCCAGTGAGCAATATCTCCAACCCTTCAGCTGGTAAATTTGCTATCTCTATTCTTGACGAGATCATTGATCATAATATTGCTATAATGGAAAACTCCCTGGTTGGAAAATTCATGGGCCAAAGGCCAAAGGCCAAATATTGAGATTGTTAGGGATTTCGTCAGAAAAAAATGGAGAACGAATGGTAGTGTTTCTGTTGTAGCCCTCCCTAAAGGGTTCTTTGCTTTTGATTTCTCAAACTCGGATGATATTAAGGCTGTTAGATGCGGAGGACCATGGGTTGTTGGGAAATCCACTCTTGCACTTAAAAAATGGTCCTCAAACTTAGATCTTTCGGATTCCATCTTTGAGAATGCTCCGGTTTGGGTCAGGCTTCATGGTCTCCCTTTGGAATATTGGAATGAGGATGTGTTTAGGGGGATTGCTAGCCCCTTTGGGGAGCTCTTATCGATTGACCCCATGACTGTTGCTAGAAGGAGACTGGTGTTTGCTAGAATTTGTGTTGGTGTCTCTCAGGATGCTGATCTCCCCTCCTTTGTTGAGATCCTCTCAAAACTTGGCTCTTGGTCGCAAGCTATTGAGTTTGAGACCATTCCTTTTGCTTGCTTTATCTGCAGAAAATCTGGTCATTGGGCGAAGCACTACCCCATGAAAGTTGTTAAAGCAATGGAAAAACCCAATAGGGTCTCAAAAGCTGTTTGGAAAAAGAAGCAGGAGGAAAAATGTGTAACGGGGAAAGTGGGAAAGGCTGCTGTTACCCCTGACATCCAATCGGGTGAAGTTGGTAATGTTGGCCCCAATGTCATGGCCCCTGAAGTTCCTGCCTCTGAGATTAAGGCTGGCCTTCAGAATATTGGTGATGGATTGGGCTGTACTGTTGGTACCTTGGCTCTAAGTAATATGGATGGATCTCAACACAAGATGTCTAAAGAAACTGTTAATGAAGGCTTTGCCACCCAGATCCCCCAAGTTTTGTTTCCAGAACTCATAGTCGATTCTTAGATTAAAGTGGATAGAGTGGAATGGGAAGCAGGGAATTTAGCCCCTAGTAAATCAGAAGATTCTTCTACTTTGGAGAGGACCCCCCTTTTTCAGAACCCTTTGACGCCAGGGCTGGATGATACTTCTTCTCAAGGTCTCTCTATTGAGGTTGGCATTCCTTTGGTTGTGTCTCCGGTGGGGATAAATATCCCAGGAGCTGATTTTTGCTTGGATCTAGCTTCTTCTGATGTTGTTAAAGACACCTTCTCGGACCCTAGCCAAGCAAGTATTCTTGAAAAAAGCAACTCTCTGCCTTCTAGGAATGGACTTATGGATACCCTCCCTTGGGAGCAGAAATTCCTTTCTGATAAAGATTGGGATTCCAGTAAAGAATCAGACAGTCAAGAGGATACTGATAGAGAAGAAGTGCTTTCTAAGAAAAAAAGAAAAAATTGAAGATCAGAATCAAAATCACCCCCTGTGGGATTTCAACAAGGTCGAGAGAAAAAGTGGACTGTGGGGCAATCTCTGTGGCCAAAGGAAGAAAACCCAAAAACCTGATAAGAGAGCACCATAGCTTTCAAGAAATTGCGGATGGGTTCCAAAAAACCATCCTGGAACTCCTTCTCTTGCCCAAATTCCCATGAAGTTATTATCTTGGAATATAAGGGGACTAAATAATCCCCACAAGCAGGATATTTTACATAATTTTGCTCGGGACCAGAAGCCTGATATTCTCCTCATTCAGGAAACCAAAATGTTAAGAGAAAAGGTTGAAAAGATCTCTTTGTTCCAGCACTGCTCCATTCAGGGCAGTGATTCTGTTGGGGCTTCTAGTGGGGTGGCGACTTTTTGGAACTGTATGGTCATAAGAGGTGATCCTCTTTTCTCTCGTCCTAACCATGTTGCCACTAGATTTACTCATATTAGAGACAACTTCAGCTGGATTCAGTCTAATATTTATGTGCCGAACTGTAAAAAAGCTCGTAAGGCTTTTTGGAAAGAGTTGGCTACTTTTTGAAATATCTTTCAAAATGACCCCTGGGTTGTCATGGGAGACTTCAATTCTCCTCTCCTTCTGGGTGAGAAGTTTGGAGGGTCTCAGATTAATGAAGAAAGTAAAGAAGACCTCTTGGATTTCATTAACAATCATGCCTTGATTGATCTGGATTTGCAAGGTAGCTCTTACACTTGGTCGAATAGAAGAATTATGTCGGACTTGATCCAGGTGAGACTTGATAGAACCCTTGTTTCTGATATCTGGTTTTTAAATTATTGTTGTTCTTTGAAAACCCTCCCTAGGATTGGTTCTGACCATTTCCCTATTAGTTTCGTTGCTGACCCCTTAAAGATTAAGAGGAATACCCCTTTTCATTTTGAGAAGATGTGGCTCTCCCATCCTCTCCTCTGAGAAGAAGTTAGGAATTGGTGGAATATCAAAATTAAAGGCACTGCTTTGTTTAGAATTGCCAAAAAACTAAGGGAAGTTAAAATGAATCTCAGAAAGTGGAAAAAAGAGTCTTTTGGCAATATCTTTCAAATCAAATATGATCTTCAGTTTAGGCTGTCTAAAATCCAAAACAAAATTCAGAAGGAAGGCTATTTGGTTGATACTAAGGAAAAGGAAAATGAGATTCTCTCAAAACTCCATGAGGTAATTACCAGAGAAGAGGAATTCTGGAGACAAAGGTCTAGAGCTCTTTGGCTAAAAGCTGGAGACAAAAATACTAGATACTTTCACCTTTCAGCTTCTAAACATAGGGCTGCTAACAAAATTGCTAAGATTGTGGTAGATGGTAGAACTTATGAGGAGGAGGAGGAGATTAGAAGAGAAGCTGTTCTTTTCTTTAAGAATCTCCTATCTGAGAAAGAGGACATTGATGTTGATGATCAAAATCAGCTGTTGGAGGCTATCCCTAGTATTGTTAATTCTAGAGATAATGAAATGTTAACAGCAATTCCCACCAGTGAGGAAATCAAAAAAGCCATTTTTTCTTTTGAAGGAAGCAAAGTGCCTGGCCCTGATGGCTTCCCATTACTTTTCTTCCATTGGTTTTGGGATATTGTCAGGGAAGATGTTGAGAAGGCGGTGAAAGAGTTCTTCCGTTCTAGAAACCTGTTGAAGGAGTTAAATGCTACTTTCTTGGTCCTTATCCCCAAAAAGCCTGGTGTGCAGGATTTTGAAGTTTCAGACCCATTAGTCTCTGTAATTCCTTCTATAAAATTATTTCAAAGGTGCTTACCTCTAGGCTGCTCATTATTTTGCCTTCTATAATTGCCCCTCAACAGAATGGATTTGTGCCTGGAAGACAAATTCTTGACTCTATTGTCCATGCTCATGAGAATGTTCATTCCCTCTGGGTTTCCAAATCGGAAGGTTTTCTTCTTAAGCTTGACATTTCGAAGGCTTATGACAGGGTGGATTGGAATTTCCTGTTTAAAATCTTAAAATCCTTTGGTTTTAATGAAAGGGTTTTGCAGCTCATTGAACAACTCATTTCCTCTGCTTCTGTGGCGGTTCTAATTAATGGCTCCCCTTCTACCTTCTTCCGGAGTTCTAGAGGGTTAAGACAGGGTGATCCCATTTCTCCTATCCTTTTCACAATTATGGCTGAAGTTTTAGGCAGAAACATGAGTAAATTGGTTGCTCAAAGATCTATTATGGGGCTCAAACCTTCATCGAATAATTTGATATGCTCTCATCAACAGTTTGTGGATGACACTTTGCTTATGGGATGGTCTGCTGTCTCGGAAGCTAAAGAGATGAAGAAATTGTTGGATACCTATGGTAGAGCGTCTGGTCAGGTCATAAATAAGCAAAAAAGCTCACTGTTCTTCTTCAACACTCCTTTGCATAGACAGAGAAAGATTGCTGGAATTCTTGGTTGCAAGATTGAGTCCCTTCCTGCTACTTATTTGGGGTTACCCCTTTGTTTAAAACCTCCGGACACCTTCTGGATCTCTCTGGTTGATAGATTTGAGAAAAAACTCTCAGGCTGGAAAGGTGCTCGCCTAAGCCAGGCTGGAAAACTCCAGCTTCTTAAAGCCTCATTGCAGAATCTCCCCATCTATGCTCTCAGTCTTTTTAAAATCCCCTCCAAATATGTTGAAACCATTGAGAAGATTCAAAAGAGATTTCTTTGGTCTGGAGTTGAAGAAAGAAAAAGAATGCCTCTTGTTGGATGGGATTTGGTTTGCAGATCTAAAAAGGAAGGAGGCTTGGGGCTAAGAAGAATTAGACCTTTGAATAAATCGCTCCTAGCTAAACAGATTTGGAGACTTTTTTCTTCCTCTGGTGAGTGGAGTGATATAATCAAAAGCAAGTATTTGCAGAACAATAATTCCCTCAGAGATTTTATGGATAACCCCAATCTCCCGAAAGGATCAAGTTGCTGGAACTACATGTCTGATGGGATTAAGGTGGTTAATTTGGGATTGAAATGGCAGGTGCGTAATGGAAACAAGGTTAGATTTTGGGATGATTGTTGGCTGCGTGATGAACCTTTGTCTCAGGATGGGAATCTCAGTAGATGGGTGGATTTTTGTAAAGACACTTTTGGTCTTTTTGTCAAAGACTATTGGCGAGATGGTAAGTGGATCAATCTCCCCTTGATTAACCCTGTGTTGATCCCTGTTTACTCCTCCTTGAATGCTGTCAGACTTTGCTTTAATCAGGAGGATAGACTTATTTGGAGATTTGAGCCGTCTGGATGCTTTTCTGTCTCTTCTGCCTTTGCCAGGTTTTCCCAGGCTCTTAACCCTCCCCCCTGTGTTCGCAAGCCTGGACTAAGCACCTCCTTCCTAAGGTTAACATTTTTTTCTGGTCCTTGTTGCAAAACAAAGTTCTTACTGTGGATAACCTTAGGAAAAGAGGATTTCTGATCCCTAATAGATGCTACCTCTGCAAAAGTAATGCTGAATCGGCTAATCACCTCTTTATTCATTGCCCTTTCTCCTCCATGGTTTGGGACAAACTTCTAAAATGCTGGCATTTCTCTTGGGCCCCTCCGGAGTCTGTTGAGGATTTTTTTGTTCAATGGAAACCCCCCTCTTTCAACCCCTTTATTAAAAAACTTTGGGCCTTCTCGTTCCCCCATTTGGCTTGGGGAATTTGGAAAGAGAGAAACAACCGGATTTTCAGGGATAAGGAATCTTCAGAGGAAATTGTGTTTGAGAGAATTCTTAGAATGATCAAGGAAAATTTTTCTATTGTCCCCTTCAGGGAAGATAAGATTGATACTGTGGCTTGTTCCCCTTATGATAGCCTGATTGCTAGGGAATGGAGAATTAGTTGGGATATTTCCATTGCCCCTAATTCTACCAAAAATTCTAGGGTTGGAATTTGCTGGTGTTTTCCAATGGAAGGATGGGCTAAAGCCAACTTCGACGGGGCGGCCAAGGGAAACCCAGGAAAGGCTGGGTGTGGTGGGGTCTTAAGGGATTCGGCAGGTAACTTTATGGGTGTGTTGCCTCTCCCTTGGGAATCCAAACCAATCACGTGGCGGAAGCGGCGGGGGCTTATTACATAATCAACTTGGCTGTGGGAATTAAATGCAAAAATCTATGGATTGAAGGTGACTCGAAAAATATTATTGATAGCCTTTGTGGTAGATCACAGCCCGCATGGTCGATAAAAAATTGGATTGATGATTCTAAGGCCTTACTTAGTAACTTCGATAATATAAAAATAACTCATGCCTACCGTGAGGCGAACGCGGTTGCTGATTTTTTTGCCAATGAGGGAGTTAAGAGTGACACTTTCCTTACGTGGCATAAGAAGACTGAACTCCACTCCAATGTTCAAGCTCTTTTGGAGTTCGATATGGTGAACGGAAAAAAGGCGGCGTCATGTCATAATGGAAAAGGTACGATTCATGAATAGCAATATCCAAAGATATAATGGGGCCGAGTGGATCTGGATGATTAATTATCTTCTTTGGCATGTATTGTGGGTCCTAAGAAACAAAGGAACTTTCTGGAATAGGACTTCTATCTGTAACAGCATTCGCACTAACCTATCTATTATGGGTGGGGAACTGAGGAGGGTGGAGCCTACCAGCTTTGAATCACACACCAAGAATGCAAAAGCTTGGAGTAAAATCAGAAGGGGTGGATTACTTCCATTCATTGAGAAACTCCATGGCCCTAAGGAGGAGATTACTGACTTCTTTGAGAAGAATTGGAATGATGGGGAGGTCTTCCTGTTTGGGAGGAAAGTTCAAATTGATGAAGCCCTGATTGCGGAGGTCACGGGCATTCCGATGGAAGAGCACAAATTCTTCAGAGACAGGAAATTCTCCGACGAAGCTGTTTTGAAATTTCCCAAATCTGAAATGGAGAAACAAAATCTGGTCAAGATGTCGAATAGCTACTATGAAGTGGACACTATAAAAGCTCTGTGGAGAAAAGTGCTAAGGGTTATCATGGAGTACATCACGCTCGACGGCCGCTTCACAAGGGTCTATGGTTATCACTTCGTGCTGCTTAATCACTTCCGGCATAAGGTGCGTATCTCTATCCCCTTCTTCTTGCTCTGTTCTCTGAGAAACAACTTTTCTGATCATAGAAGAAGCCCTAAAAGATACCCGATTCTTCACACGGGTCTTTTAAGACTTATTTTTGAGCACTTTCAGAATATGCCCGCCCTTCCTAACCCTTTGGCCCCGCTGGAGCTTGACGAAGATGATACTGAGCCTAGCTTGTCCAAAACCAAAGCTTCTCCCGACCGTGTCCTAAGCCCTTCGCCTCCTTTGCCCCCTCCTTCTGCTTCTAGCCGCCCCCCTCAACCTTCTGGAGCTTGCTCTATTTTGGCCTCTGGCCACACTAACCCTAATGCCAATATGGCTCGCTCTTGCTCCCCGGTTAATAAGCTTGTGTCCTACCCTGATGACTCCCCTGCTGTTTCTGCTAAGACTGCTGGGGCCAGCCTTGAGGAACTTCACGCCCCCCAGAATATTCATCAGGAAAACTTGAGCCCCCCGAGAGGTGCGGAGTCGGTGTTCTTTGGGGTCAATCCTGAAAGTGACCCCCCTTTTGACTTTGTTGGTAATGCCAAAAGCTACTCCCAGGACCAGCTCAATTCTGCCAAATGGGTTTTTCATGAGATAAGTGAGCTGAAAACAAAAAAATTGTCTCTTCATAGCAAACTGGGGGAAATTGAAGTTAAAGTCACTGGGCTTATTCAGCTTGAAGCGGAGAAGCACAACAATATGAAGAATATTCCTCAAAAGGACAGCACTATCGAAAATGAACTTGAAAAAATCAAAGGAACCTTGAAAAAGATCGCCGAGCAAAATTGCAGAATTGCCAGACATAACTCTGTTATCATCAAGGCTATGTCTGAAAGACTGGAGAAAACCCAGAAGAGAGCTCTGATTGTCGACCTTGATCAGGAGAAAGACCAGGACGAGGAAGCTGGGATATCCAAACGTACCAGATCTAGCACGAAAAGGAAAGTCCAGACTACCCCTAGTATGGCTCAGATCTTTATGGAGGGGGCTCAGGAAATGGCGGACTTGGAGGAGGTTGCGGATGAGCTCCTGAACTCTATGAACTAGTGGTGGTCGGGCCCTGCTTCTTCTGTTTGCTGGCTGTTTGCTGGCTTCTTTGAGGCTTTTTGTTGCTGCCTGCTGATGCTGGTTTTATTTTCTTTGGCAGTTTTTTTGTTTTTTGGACCGCTGTTTCGGTCTTCTCCTGTATTGTTACTTTGTGGTTTCGGGTCCCTGTAAAACTTCGTTTATCCCCTTTTATCAAAAAAAATACAAAAATCATTTAATAAATTCCCGATTTGGGTTAGATTGCCCAATCTCCCCCTTCACCTCTAGCATGACTCTCTTCTGGAGGAAGTGGGTGATGCCCTTGGTGATTTCTTGATGGTGGATGATGAATATTCTGACATTCTTCATTCCACCTATGCTCGCATTCTGGTTGAAATAAATGTTTCAAAAGGGTTGCCTGCTGAAGTCCTTAAATCTTCAAAAGGATCTTGGGTCCAATCTTTGGATTATGAAGGGATTCCCTTCTGATGTAGACAATGCTTCAATACTGGACATGCGGTTGTGCATTGCGGATTCGAGAATAAAACTAAGATAGCTACATGGTGGAAAGGTGCCTCTCAACAGCATTATACGGTTGAGAAGAAAGCTGATCAGAATTTGAGTTTTTCTGAAGTGGTTGCTTCCGAAACACAGGGTCTTGGATCATCCACTCCTATCGTTTCATCTGGTGGGGATGCTAGTGCTTCTCCTATTGAGTCTAAGTCTGCCACTCTGGTGGTAGTGTTTCGGCTTCCCTCTCTGGCGGATCTTCTGTGAAGTCTTTTTCTGAGCAAAGGAATCATGTTGATTCTCCTCTTTCACTTGCTACTAGCTTTCTCTCTCAAGAAAATTGTGATGGTATTGCAGTGCAGGTGGAAGATGGTTGGATCACAGTTAAAGGAAAAAAAGTAAAATCCTCTAAGCCTCCTTTCGATATGATTCTTCGCTCCCACAAGAAAAGTGTAAATTGTAAATCTTGATTGGTCTTGTTGTGGAGCTGATCTTTTTTGCTAGCTACTTGCTGTCTTTTTCTGCAGCCTTGCTCTTTTTGTATTTGGTTCCGGATCCCTTCAAAATATATTTTTCCCTTTATCAAAAACAAATACAATATATTCAACAAATTCAAATATATATTTTTAGTAATAAAAACATAATTTTTCCTATAATGGAATAGTGTGATGGTTAAGTCATGGTGTTGTAATTCTTGCCACCAAGGTTAAGTCAAAAGCGTTTACCCCTTTAAAAAGCATAATAGATTTTTCTCTTCATTTTATTTTGAGTGTAGAGTTAATTTATTTTATCATAAAACTATTTTAAATTAATATTAATTAAAATCTCAAATAGCAATTATTATCACTAAAATTCAAAGGATAAAAATTCAAGGAAGTTTTTCTTAAATCCACCACTTCCAAGAAACAAAGGAATTCAAAAGGCCAACAAAACACCATATCTTATTGAAAAAAATCTAGAATGATCAAACCAAATCATTGTGAAGTTGAAAAAACTGCAAATATTGACTAGAAGGCACCGACTCCCAATCTTAACATTCCAAATGTGATTGAAATCATAGACCCATTTGACCAAACAATCCACAACAACATTCCATTCTCTAAAAATATGAATAAAAGAAATGAAACTCAAATTCCACAAAAGACAAAAATAATACTCCATAAAAAATACTAACTCCAAAAACTATCATAAAATCTTCTAAAAATCATAAAACTATTCTTCTAAAAATCATAAAACTATTCATTTATTTTAAAATTATTTTTTTATATTTTAAAATTAAATATTAAATTTAAGTAAATTTTCTTTCAACTATTTTTTATCGCAATACATCTCTCCTTACTACCATTCTTTCACGTAATACATCTCCCCTTTACTTTCAACAAAATTATTCGAAAAAATATATATTTTCTTCGTTTACTCTCCCGGGAAGTAAATAATGGATTCCATGTTAAAGCCCCTGGTTCCTCATACAGGACTCGATTTACTTCAGAATACTCCGACATGGTGAATACTTTTTCGTTTTTCTTTTCTTTTGGATTGACGTGGGGAATCGTTGCTGCACGCCATTATTACTTTTTGGACATAGATCCGATATTAGATAAGACGTTGGGACCATTGTGTCCTCCACTAACACTTAACAAATATACAATTAACTGTGGTCCCAATCAGTAGCTTCACCCACTACAACAAATACCACAATCCATCAAAAATAGATATATATCCATAGGCCTTCTTTAATAAGATCTTACTTTCACTGGTATCACAGTGTGAAGAGTCCCTTGTATTTCCACTGGATTATGAATCATATAAACTCATAATCTAACCTAGACAGTAAGAGAGCTTGTGAAAAGGAAGAATCAAGAATGAGGAATATGAATTCTCCTCCTAGTCCAGGCATGACCCATTCACCATGGACGTCACCTGTTCCATATCTGATGGGTGGGATAGGTGCCATGGTTGTTCTCATATTCTTTGCTTTGTTTCTGTTGGTATGCTCAGACTGCAGCAGAAAGCAAGAAAATGAGCATCATGGGGGCGAGAAGGATGAGATGGATAAGAAGAATCAGGAAGGACATGGTTGTGAGGAGATGGAGGAGAGAGTGATTGTGATAATGGCGGGGCATGAGAACCCCACCTTTATTGCTAAACCCTTGTCTCTTGAAGCACCTGCACATTAGACAACTACTGATGATGCTGCACATTTCAAGAGAAAATTATTATGGTGGATGCAATAGCTACAATACACCAGCTGTTTTGTAGTAAATTGTACATACCCAGATGCCAATTCAGGACTAGAGCTAGCATTAGATGGGAGGTTTGTCCCATGCTTCAACGAAGAGGAGACATTATTAGGGTTTGGATTGTTATTGACCTGTACAGACATTATGTACTCAGCCCAATAATGGGCTGGCTAATAGTTGTGTGTTACCCCCATGACTAAATAAAAGTATTTGTGTATGCTTATATCTGTTGAGGTGGTCTTATTGCCAAGATATTTTAACGAAGGTGGACAATGGTTTATCTGATAGTTATTTTCTCCATCTCTGTTTTGATGTCTTTAATAGCTCGGTTCAATCATAGTTTATTTCTTATTGCTGATCCTAATCTCCTTTTAGGGTACATATAAATTTTTTAACAGCTTCATATAGAGGAAAATAAAATTAAGTTTTGGTTTAGTCTCAGAAGTATAGTTCATTTAGATGAATTAATAATAAATTGATATTTGAATATTATGTTAATAATTGAAATGTGAAAAATGAAAATAAAAATAAATGTATTTAATTTTATGGTTGAAGAATAAGTGTTAAGTGAGAAGATTTTGATACGATTGTGTATGCTCAAAAAAAGAAATCTAAGTATATACATTGGATCTATGGTCTATCAGAGGACAAGTTCATGGATCTAGGACGAAGTCATAATTGTAGGTGTATACTTTAAGGTCTGACTCATCGTAACAATTAATGATATTTTTGTTTCCTACAACTTCGCTTAATGAATAGATATCCATCCTTCTCATTATGAATTTCTAGTGACTGGGTGGTATTTAGAAATACCTTAAAGGCTATCAATCCATCCTAATGAAACATGTTCTCCCAAATCAACTATTAGAAAATAATCAAGATCAAAAATAGTAGTCAAGCATCATATGCATACAAATTTCTTACTCTTTTTATTGCACCAAATAAAAATCTGATACTATTAATTTCCCTAACACTCTAGAATGAAATGATTCTAAACGATTTCTTGATTATTAAACTGAATGCATTGAATGTCTTTAAATACTAGCACATGACATTAGTTTGTGCCCAAAATATGTTTAATTGGTTCTTAGTGGAAAGGGCTTTTAGCTAAATTTTAATTTTTAATTTTAAAATAAAAAGGGACAAATCCACAAATGCAAGGTCGCCCTCACAACTGTAGACATGTCCCAAAATAGGTAAATGGTCAAAACTTAGTGATAAATGGATAAATAAAAGTAGATACATGAGTGAAACATGGTAAATGAGTGGATAAAGTGAATGTATAGATGTGTGTGTGTAAAAGAATAGGCTAAGGCTAATTGCATAGGAATTTGTGTGCATGTGAATGAATAAAAGGCTAGTGAAATGAGTCCAACCTCCCACAAGATCATGCCATTTTTTACAATGTACATGTATCAAGAGATTTCTCTAAAACGAGCACAAAATTAAGTGGGGAATAGCATGGGTATGTAAATTTCACCTTCACATTTTGTCTCCACTTTGAGGTGCATGTGATTCCTAAGATAATTGTGTCTCAAAATGTTTATCATTCACAAAAATTCCTGTAAAGAAAATATTGGTCATTAAAAGGATATTGCCATGGGTCCATATAAAGTAATGAGCCCTACAAAGTGTCATTGTGTGAGTACATCCTTTGATATGCACTCTTCATGAATCTTACAAAATAGAGAAAGTGTGTAAAATGAGTACCTTTTGTCTCACAAGTGAAAATCTAATACAAGCTAGGAACTTGCCAATTGTCTAAGAATTTTTTATTTTATTTTTTAAAAGGAAAGAAATAAAGTTAGAAAATTATACATGTTCAAAAAATGATGCAGAACATTCCACTCAATTGCATCCATGTAAGTCCACTTAATTGTATAAAAAAATGTGATATACTCTATTGTAATAATGGGATAGAGCTTCAGTTGATTGTAGTTGTGAGTCTATGTAGCACACATCACTAACTAAAAATTCAACTATATAAGTCTTAGTGATAATTATATATGACCCCTTTAATTGATTGTATTAATAGGATGCAAGGTATTGAAGGAGAGGGGAAAATATACAAGAAAGCTAACTTATGATCTAGAGATAATCATGTAAGCATGTTAAAATCATGTAAAGTGAAAAAAATAATACATTAAAACATGTGTAACATATATAGAATGATAAATCATGGTAAGCATATGTAGTGATGATTGTAAAGATGCATCTTGTGATCAAATGGGTTAGAGATGATATCATCGAATGAGAATGGTGCCTCCAACATGGCCAAGATTGTGGTGTAGCCTTTAATGGCGCAAAACAACAATATAAGTGCAATGGCATGATGCAATAAAAGGGTAAGCTTAATGCTATCAAATAGAGAGATGTGTTTGTTAAGGCACAATATGTGAGGAAGCTCGATTACTTCAAATGGTAGGGCTCAATTAACCCTCCAATGTGATAAATGTTGGAGAATGCCAATACTAAAGAGAGTATGAAACAACTTCCACAAGTGAATAAAATATCCACAATATTATGTCTATCAAATATGAAATGAAGAGTATATAATACAATGATCAAGCCTTGCATATATAGGCAAAGATGAGGAGGTGAGAAGGTAGGAGTGAAACTCTAACTACCCCTCCATAAGTGGGACACTTGTGAGCTCACTTGACAAGTGTGTGAGAAAATGTCAATAGGTGTCTCAAGTCACGAGAACACATGTCTCAACCATATATAGTGAGAAAAAAGAAAAATAAATCTAACTTAAACTAAGTGTGAATAGATCAATCCTAGAAAGGTGATTAGCTAACTATGTATGATAATGACTCTATTTACACTAACACCCCCTTAAGTGCAACTTAGGGAGTAATGTATGCACTAATGATGAGTCTCAGCTACTAGGCCATGTTAGGTACTCATGTATAAATATCTCATAAAGTGGAGTAAAAGAGAAACCCAATGGGAAAATAAAAAGCCCTCTCCAAAAGAGAAATGCAATCAAATGAAATGTACTATGAAGAAGATAAGTGATAGATGGAGGACTCATGATGACCCCCCAAGGACTACTTCTAGCATAAAGTACAATGAATTCTCTCTATAGGAGAGAAAAGAGAGGTCATGTGACCCCCCAGAAAATGTGAAGTGATGAACTCCATGTGAGAAAATGCTTCCTCCCAAAATTGATAAAGGAAGAGAAACCATGTAGCCTCCCCTCAAAATAATGTTTGTAGTGTTGGTAGATGCTTGACACTAGATGTTTAAGATGATCCATGAATTTTAACAACATTTCTCCCCTTGGGAAGAAACAACACCACAAATGTGTGCAATATGGCTTCCCATTCCCAATAGGAATATGCGGGAAGTAAGGTGAATGTCTCTAGATGTTGCACATAATCCAAAGATTGAAATGATTCCAATGATGTCTTTGAATGATTTTCAAAGATGTCCAAGCCAATGTTGATGTGTGACAGATGTTGATATGATGGATTAGGTACCATAGAAGATTCTAGAATAGGGGCCATAAATGTATGGTTATGTTTGGACCAACATGAATCTAATATTGTTGAAGATGATGATAGCTCATGAATGTTTGCACAATTTATCACAATAGAAGCCAATGTAGGTGAGGCAAGAGCAATATCCAAATATGGTAATGGTGATGCAACTTCATCAAAGTTGTCATCAAATAGAATACAAATGTCTTTAAGGTGTCATCCAAATTAGCAAGGTGGGATTCTACAAACAAAGATGTGATGTCTAGTAAATATGCATCCCAATGTGGTGGATCTAGAATGACAATAGCAATGTCTCGATGCAAAAAATTGTAAGAACTCATGAATGAGTCAACACCATATTCAAATGTAGCAATAGGTGATATGGGTCATAAGATACCTATGCAATTCATTGGACTACATTTTTCATCTTCAAATGATGATGTATCACAAGATGTCTGAGTGAGACTAGATGATGGCTTGCATGTGTTGGAATTAGAGGATCGGATAAGCAATACCATGACTAAGAATAATTTGCTTGAGTTTCTCAGTTTGACAAAATGGATATTCTTTTGTTGGATGCCTTTTCTTTCCACAATATCCACATTTGATTTTCCATTTATTATGAGGATTACGAAGAATACCAAAATAGAAGGGATTTAGTGTGAGAGACATGATCACATGAACCAACAAATAGAAAAGTAGACACTTAAATTACCCCGTTTGATTCAAAAAGCCCCCCCAATAATGATTAGTGTTGCTTTTAGCCCCCGCAGAACAATGTGTAAGAAAAATTTATAAGTTATGAAGATTGGATGCCAAAATCTTTCATTTATAACTCATGGATATTTTACAATTTTGTGAAAAAATGTAAACCTAGATCTTAATTTTACATGCAAAATCATATTCCTTGTGAAATTCTAATTAAAAAAAAATTGCAACATCTCAATGACTTTCAAGGTTAAAATTTGCAAATAAACAACAAAAAATTGAAAACATCTCAATGCTAAAACATCAACGCGGTATCTTTGCGAAGACTATCTACAGTCAAAAAATACCCTTCCTTTTCAGTTTATGCAAAATTGAAAAAAAAAAAACCCTTTAAAGCACTTCCATAAAATCTGGCACTTAACTGCTAACAAATAGCATTAGTTGTTGTAATTATAATAAATTTAGCAAAAACTGTTAACCAAACAGTTACAATAAGTGTGAAGTGGGTGATGGTTTGACCAGATCCAATGGGCATTGGAAAAGTTCTTTGGGTTGATCGTGCAAAGTGGTGGTAGAGGTCGTTACAGACTTGGATTGCAAGTCTATGGAGATCACGTGAAAGCGGCTCGAATTGGCCAAGCGGTGTAGCCACATGAAGAAAATCAGATAGTGGAGAAGTGTAAACCATCTAGAAGACTACTGCTATGGGGACCCTCAAGTAGAGGAACTTTAACAAATGTAGTCTCTTAACCACAGATGCCTATTGGAAGATCGTGTGGAGGATTGATTTACAAAGTGAGCTTCCTACAAATAAAAAACCACACGCATACTAGCAGCTTTGGTTTATGAATGGCGCATGCTTTTGGATGAAGTAGCCACTTAAATGTTCCTTGGTGTGGTGTTCTGCAAGGCACTATCGTGCCCTCATATCTGCAGATTAACAAAAAAAGCTGCAAAAAAAGGATAGATCACATATACACTGTGGCCAAACCAAGCCAAAAATAGGTCGATGGAGTGGTAAATGAGGCCGCGACTTGCATGTAGAAGGTGTTAACCATGCAACAAAATAAAAATATCACAGGTTTGAACTCGACACTGCCTGCTACCCCAATGCAATTGAAGACGAGTAATCTGCTTTCAAAGCTTTAAAACAATCCAGTGTCACAAAGGAGCTACTTAACATTTAAAATGGTTAATCAAAACATGTCATATTAACCATAGAGAAAGCCCCACAAAAGGTTGAGTTTGCTCCGATGTCTTCCCTAAGGATGCAATTTGATCATTTTTTGTGCAAACAATTCTGGACTTAATCATCATATTCATTTAATTGATTCATTGGAATTGCAATGCATCTTATCCTTATAAAATTCAGATGACTCGAGAATAGAGAAGAGGATCCCATGCATTGAAGTGGCGCGATACACCATAGTAGATATACAAAAACCTTTCGACACCACCAAAGAATGATAGCATAGTGATTAACAACTTGACACAATTTTGATAGCATAGTATTATACAAAAACCTTTCAACACTACCTAGGATGCAAGTTGATCATCCTTTGTGCAAACAATTCTAGACTTAATCACTATACTCCCTTAATTGATTCATTGGAAATGCAATGCATTCTGTAAAATTCAAATGGTTCAAGAATAGAGAAGAGGATTTCAGCATTGAAGAGGCATGATATACAATAGCAAAAATACAAAAACCTTTCAACAAGACTAAAGAATGATGTCTTAAACAATATTTAAAGAATGATGTTATCATATGAATATTTGAAATTTTCTATAATTTTTAAATTTTCCTTATTTTTTTAATAGTCGTCCACTGTCGTCGCCTAAAAAAAAGGCCTCCCTATCATCCAAGCCCCTGAAATGCATTCCCTCATCCCCTATCAGCCCCATCACAAAAACTTGGGGTAACATGGGTCCTAGATCATAATATAAGTCATGATCTCAAACATTTGTTTTATGCAAATTATGAACCCTACTCGTGATAGCTTGTACCAAGAACATGAATGCTCAAGATTATGATGTTTGTCACAATCTCGATGCTCTACCATTGCAATCCACGACAACATAATCTTGTTTTTCCTTTGTCATGTTGTAAGATCACATGTCATGATCTTGGCCACCTAACAAATGCTCCTACTTGACTCCCTCAACATAGCTCATTGATGGTTCATTTGGTCCTTAGGCTCACTCCAATTAGTTTCTCTCCATTTCTTCAACCACTTTGATCTCACTCTATGAAGAGAAACATCAAAGGATGTTTGATTCCACATGTTTTGATTTGATCTAATGCCCACATTAAGATTTCAAACTCATTGTCTCCTCTTTTCCAACATTTGGAACAATTTACATGGAAATTCGAACTCAATCTCTAATTTAAGTTCAATTTTACAAATCAAATGTCATGCCTACCAAATAAACATTGGCGTTGCCACCACTTAAAAGACATCAAATTTCCACTATCCATAATATTGTGATTTTTGGTATGCTTCTAAATTTGACTTCATAAACTTTTTTCCATCAACATTTTAGATCACTCCATGATCCATCATCAAAATGCAAGTAATTAAGGAAGAGAAATGCAACAAATATGGGGACATTATGATGATGGCCCTGCACAAACTATTATAACTTACTGCACAATTTGACTAACCTCTTTTTGGTCACACCTATAAAACTCAACTAGGCTAACACTGTTCTTGAATGCAATCATTTTAGTTTAGCTAAAAGATAAAGACAATATTAAAAATGAAAACAAAATATCATTTAGACTTTTAAAAAATTAAGGACGAAAATTAAATAAGTTTGAAATTAGAGGAATAAATTTAATGAAGGAACCTAAAACGTATACTAAGAATACAGTTCAATGGATATTGAGAGCCCAATTGTCGACTAATTCCTTGGGTGAAATATTTGGTGGCATCACACTGAAAATATTAGAAAGAATTAAATTTAAAAGGGCATATTCACCTGAAATATTCTAGAAGTACGTTAACTCCACTTAAAAAATGTGCCGTCATTTGAGCATTTCGTATCAATTCAATGTCTACCCACTGGCTCAACTTGGCCAATTGTTGTGTATTCCAGTCGTTTGGCCAGCAATGGGGACCTTTTTTTTTGTTACTTCACTATTTGTGGGGACTGTTGGCCCACCGTTACATCAACGAATGGGATTCCTTGTACTTGAAAGTGTCAAATAAAAGAGCTTCAGAATACAGTTAGTAAACGAATGGGATTGCTTGTACAGTTAGAAAGGAAAATCTACAGGCTGCAGATAATATATAATTGAGGCTTAAGAATAATGTTTATCGTTCTTACTTTGTTCAATACACTAAGAAACATAAATATATTTATCATAAGGCCTAAGAACGAAGTTCTCTCACGCTTCAGAAACTTCATCTAATTGGAAAACAAACAGACTTCCTAGTTGTTCAGATGTTTTCATTATTGTGTCTTGACATGCCTTAATTCGACAATTGAATTATTCCCAAAGAAAAACTGTACCAAAATAAAAATAATGGAGAATGTATCTGACAAATCAAAACAAAACCCTCTTATAAATACAGAATTTGTTAAAGAAACAAACTATGAAATTCCGATAATAATCTGAAATCGTAAAACCAAGAGAGACAAATGCAAATGGAATAAAACAAAAACCAAAAGAAGTTAGAACGAAACATTGCCACAGCCTTTAAAGAAAATAATGACCAATATGCCCCCTGCAACTCCATTCAGTAAAAATACATATCACAATGTCACCGCCATTTAAATCACTGGCTTATTCTATATCTCGTTGACAAATATCTAAAATGTACAGTGATAAAATATTTGATAAGAAGCCACGTTGTGTAGATTAGTGTTCTAAATATTTACAATTGGAAGTCAAATTATTTCCTGCTGTAATTGCAGTGAAATATTAAATAGGCAGGTCAATAACATTCCCATGCCTCAAACTTCCTAGTTACATGGAAACTTTCCCCTTTACGATGGATTTCGTGTCTCAAACATATAATCCCTTTCAAAACAACCACGCCTTTCCATGCTTGGTTTTGAATGTTAGATGAGGGCCATTGCAAACAACATTGTAATTATACATGTAATATTCCCTTTCCAAATGTAAAAGAACTAATCCGCCTCCATGTCTTCAGCAGTTTTCTTGTATTCAGGTTTTAGTTCATAAGTTCCTTGATTGGCACCCCTTTTGTTGTAATTGCCAAGATCCATTAGTATCTCCTTTATAAATTGCTGCAACAAACATCAAAACATTCATAAGAGAAATCTATTAAACAAAAAAATTTAAGCAGCGCATAACACTGTATAACCAGATATTCATACATTTTCCAGGAGCAATTATAAAGAAATTTAGAATTCACAGAACTTCCAATGCCAATGGCAAGTATCCCTGTTATCTACGATTTTAGTTTAAGTTTTTGCAAATGAGAAGAGAAATAGTGACAAGCTTCTTAGGCCATAAAAACACTTTCCTACTCATATTTTCACTAAATGAGGACATCAAAGGATATATTTGAACTAAACTTACAAACTTCGATACAGCCAAAAGTTTTTAATCATTTTTCTCTTGGAAAGTGTAAGTAAATAGATGATCACCTGAGGCTGATCTGTTTCTGTTACAAGTTGTTTCAATGTCCAGTTAGATTGCCGCTCAAAAAGTTTGAATAGAATGTTCTCCAGCTCATTCCTATCCATTCTAGTTCTCTTCATTTCTTGGGTTTTAACTGGTGCAGCAGCACCCTTTCTATCCTGAACTCACATGACAGTAAAGACAGCACAAGTAAGTTTTCTGAACTTTGGAAACATAATTCCATTAAGATTGCATTGACCTTTTTGGCTGCATATATAAGTTCTAGCCAAATGGCATGAAATAAGTCATAAAAGAAGCAACCAGTAGGTCCAGTACTAATGTCCTTGAAGAGACTAAAGATTGAGAAATACAGGCCAAAATTCTGTCATACCTTTGAATTAAATGATGAAAAATCCATCATCCCTTGCATTGGATTGTAGCCTCCTCCACGGTCACTGTCTATCATCTGAAGAAGAAAAGGGAAAAGACAGAAAAAATGGATTTCAATAGCCCAATTACATGGAAAAAAACTTACTTGACAATTAACTTGCTTAGCTGTAACAAATAATCCATTTTGCAGATTTATTTCAATCAAGAATAAACAAGAAAAGAACACAACACACCTGAATTTGTCTTGTCTTGACATTAGATTTGTTTGTTCTCTCACGACACAACCTGCGGTAGTCTTCAATGTTTTGATTGTGGGGCTTCATGTCAAACTTGTGTTCAACTTTCCCATCAATAGCTACCTTGCCTGTACATGCATAAAATGATTTGCAGTTCTACTTTAAAGGTCTTCTATTGGTATCAGTGCTTACTTACACATTGTGAAGGAATAATACATAACATTCAATCCAATAGTTGTCAAATTACAATAGCAACTAATTTTACAGAGGAACATAACTTCGGAACAAGTTTTACTTTAAAAAGGATTGTTTCATATGCAATTTTGATCTGTGATCGCTTTTACATCATCTTTTAAGAAAAAAAAACCCAAGAATTGTTCTCATCAAATACTCTCATGCCAAATTCCCCCGGAAAACTGTAGATTCAGAATCGAAACATAATCAAATCAAATCTGGTATGAGGCCCTGCAGAATCATCCAGGGTTCAATTTTTTGTTCACAAAATAAACCACCATGGACGACTCCGCAGGATTCTTTTGGAATTACTTCAAGTAGTTGAGGATAGCAGCGCTGTTCACCATATATTTTCTTTCACCTCTGTTGGGTTTTTGCAGGCTTCATGTTCTCTGCTAAAACAGTATCACCATGGAATTATTTTTGGATCTGAAAATAGAGAATAAAATGGTCCCAACATGAAAAGCGAGAAGAGACCCCAACTCAATTACATCTAAAGAGAGCTTTTCTCCCTATCAGCTAGATTTATTATTTGATCGAAATTGCATAACAGGTTATGTTGATTATATTTAATATTGAATAATGAATATGTATCATGACATTTGAGTTTGAAAAATTGACATCAGAGTAGTATTTTTATGGTTGTTTTGTTAATTCTATGCATGGTATGTGGTTATCTGAACTCAATTCCTGATATGTACAACAGTACATCTATATATAATGACATTTGTGTTTGACAAATTGACATCAGAGTAATATTTTTGTAGGTTTTTGCTTACTCTATGCATGTTATGTGGTTATCTGAACGCAATTCCTAATATATATATATATATATACTAAGTTGCCAGTTCTGGTACTGGTTTGGGTTCGGGTTCGGTTCACGGATTCAGCTAATTTCTTTTGGGGGGTTTGGGTTCGTTTTGGGTTCATTCGTACAAAAAGCATGTAAAAATCATATATATATATATATGCAGCCTAGAAGCATGAATTAGGATTAGAATATCACATAGCATCATATAAACAATAAAACCACCATAAACTTCAATGTCATTTTGAATTAAAATATCCACCATAAACTTGAAAGAGGCTTCAAGTTCAAAGAGTCGTTAATATGACCACATCACCTGTGGGTTGAGTGGTGACTCTTTATGGTGTTTAATAGAACTATCAGCGTTTGTAGAGGTTCTAAATTCCTTCTTCAAAAGAATTTGGTCATAGTCTTGATGCTCACATATCATAAGTATCTTGTGACTTTAGACATTACAATAACATGTGGTGAGTTTTTGGGAGTTAGGTAAACACTAAATTTTGAACATTGCCATGTTTGAGAGTAGATAGACTTCTAA